>QYAI01000111.1:0-160382 GCA_003988855.1 Arachnopeziza araneosa
GGTCGCAATTTTGAGGGTGGACGTTTTGCTTGCGGGTGGACCTTTGCTTTCTCCGACCACCAGGGCCTGCCCGTGCGTGGAAGAGCACCGACTATTAAGGGAAGGAAGAAATATAAGTCAGTATTGAAGAAGAGGTAAAAAATCTTCATTTGTTTTGAATAGATAGTTTTATCGACGCTAAATGTAGTATATTGCATTCAAGATAAAGCATTCTCAGCACCCGAGCGCTCAGTAGGTATATCCGTCTGTCTAAAACCAGGAATTTATGTCCCCAATAGAAGCGACCGATCCAACTTGAGTAGAATTTCTGCTTTCCGATTCTTCTCAATTAATCAAGAAGCAAATCTGAAGTCCAGCCTCTTGTTACCCTTATCTGTTGTTGTATTGAGATAATGCAACCGTTCTTCTCTGGACATGGCATTCCACAGCTCGTCTCTCTTCTTATTTTTTGTCTCATAGTAGACCTTAGCACCTATGAAAAGAATGACGTTCCACGCGACTAAACCGAGTAGAACTTTGTTGCCACGATAGTAGTATGGCTTGTCGTCTGCTCGGTAGATCTGCGAGGAGATGACGGAACCGGTTTGCACAGCCATGTTGTACAGAGAAGAAGCCACGGTTCTCGTCCGAACCGACCCCGCATTTCGGGAAGCAAGGGCGACCAGCACGGCGTGGGCATAGGGATAACCAACAATAAGGGTGGAAATCGCCCACTTGGCCCAGTTGGAGTTATGGAAGGTCTTTGGGAGGACTTCAAGGGCAACGAGAAGAGGAAGGACCCAGATCTGGGCAATGATACCGATCAGCATGCGTTGGTTGATCTTCTCAGATACCCAGGTCCAGAAGAGGAGCTGGAGAATAAACAAGGTGTAGGCAGGAATGGTGAGGAGATTGGTTTGGAATGTGTTGAAGCCGAGAGCTTTGCAGGTCAAGGTAATATAGCTAGCTTCGGGTGTCATAGGTACTTGCCAGGTGAGTCCAATAAGGTAGATTGGCCACATGTCATAATCGGTAAGGGAATTGTAGAGGGCGCGGAAGCTTAAACCTTGGCGGTTGTGCATTGTTGCTTTTCCAGGGTCATCAAGCAAGATGCGAGTCACCAAAATGTATTCCTCGTGCTCTGTAAACCAACCCTGCTTAGGTCTTAGCTGTCCCTGGAAGAGTTTGCGTGACTTTCTGCTTGTTTGGGTTGGGGAGGCGGGTAGGTACAGCCAGGTGAGGATACCAATAGTTGCCGTGATGGCGCCTTCAATGAGGAAGAGATACCGCCATCCAGCTTTGAGATAGGTGTGTGGGCCGCGGATGTGGAGAACGCCATAAGCAAGGAAGGCCCCAACGATAGATGTTGCTTGATAGGCGGTCCAGAACCAAGCGAGACGTTTGGGGAGCTCGGCATTCTTGTAATAGTATGATAGGTAGAGAATGACATCAGGAATGAACCCTCCTTCAATCATGCCCAGTAACCAACGGCAGATGTAAAAAGTAGTTCTCCCAGTGAGACGACATTGGCTCATTGCGACAATACTCCAACAAGTCATTTGGATGGGAATCCAAACATCAGGTCCAAGCTTCTTGCTGATAAGTTGAGATGGCAATTCGGCGAACAAGAATGAACAGTAGAAGATAGTCATGCCATTATTGTAGTCGTTGGTTGTAAGATGAAGATCCTCTGTGACTGATTAGCTGCGGCAAGATCACGAGACTGAAAATACGTGCTCAACATGGTATCAGAAATGGCTTGAGTGATGTTACCACGATCAAGTTGCAGGGCGAAGAACATGATGCATGCTGGCAAGGCAATCCGCCAATCAAGCTGCGGTAAAATTAGATTGAGTTTTGTGTAGGGAACTCAAAACCGACAATTTTCACAAGCCTCTTCTCCTCCTCTGGAGTCCATTTGTAGTTAGGATCGAAGCGGTGAGCACCTTCGTAACCCTCAATAGGCTTGTAGATGTCTTTTGTTTCCTCGGTTTCATAGACATTACGGCCTAACTTCTCGGGAGTACCAAGTTTGGTCTCCGAACTGGATGCAGTTGTTGAGTATCCAGAGTTGACAGAGACGAAACTATAATCCTTGCCACCAAACTTCCACCATGGTTTGGTCTTGATAGGGATCACTTCAGCATCATTGAACTCTTTGTGCTCAATGTCCTTCAAATCCGCAGTGGCGCATACTTCTTCTTTCGACATCTTGATGGAGGGAGATGATCAAGTCGATGTCCGATCTAGTTCTCCGGTGGGATAAGCATATATATGATTGAGATCAAAAGATTCCCAACTCTCCCCGCAACGCCCTAGAAAGCCACCAGTGAAGCCTGGATGGATCGAACCTCACGGCGGGGAACGATGTGGTCCATCATTGGTGTGATAAGAAGTTCAATAGCTCTCTGCTGATTCTGGATCGACGTCCGGCATATTGCTCATTCTGAGGCAAAATGATGCGACTTCAGCGACCATGCAGTTGGGTGGCCGGATGAATGTCGGCGTGCAAGCATCGGCGATTTGTGCTCGCTGATCGTACTATGCAGATATATTCCCTGACAGTAGCCCCGGGCTTATCGCCAGCCTATCAGATGAACGACGAGAACTTGTGATTTTTGGCATCTCAATTTCTTTCAGTAGCAACTTGATTCTTGGTGAGCCTAGCGATGGGATTATCCCATCCATTGATCTAGATAGTGCTATTGTAGGAAATAATGAGGATAAACACTAAGGCGGAAATCGTAGGCTCTGGGCCTGTCAAGCGGGCGCTTCCGCGGACAACGTGCTTTGTGGCGCAAATGTCACAATCACGTCTGCATCCCGAGCCGCTTCCCCACGCTATCTAGGTTGCTGGCCGGCTATCGTTCTAGGGGATGATACATCCTGAGGAGTCAACCATCCGACTAAGTAAGTCCCGTACAGCGTCGGGCACTCATGAGGAAGTCGCTATTGATCAAACAGAGACCTCAAGGTCCAGCTTCTCTAGGAGGGTTTGCTTATATCACGTGAGAAAATACTGACTTTGAAGGTCTCCTGAGGAGAAAGATATGCTGAACGCTTGGTTGTCAATTGCCATAAAGCAAGCTTTCTGCAATAGCTCGATCAAGCTTCTCAATTTCTCCTCAGGTCCACTAAATTAAATTAAAAGTACCGACAGAGTGTTCACCAACCTCGTGGGACCCTTGATATTGCATGGAAAAGCCAGCTCTGGGATGGGTATTACCCATAAGTCTGGGTCATTTCTTGATTCTTCTCCTGCAACCCACGGCCAGATCCTTGCTTGTGACATGATTTGGCATGTTTCTCGCATGAGATCCCGCGGGATTGTTTCCGGGCCTCGATCTTCAGATTTGCTGGATCTGAGCTGTCAAAGTACTCTAGACGTGATCGATCCCCAACACAGGACACCCTCTTGGGTAAAAATCATGTAAAGATGTTAACTAGATTCGGGGCGTTGTATTGACAGATGCCGCTGCCCAAGAAACTCGCGGGAGGGCCTTGTTTTTCTTCAATCACGCTTGAGGAAACGAAGTCTAGACTTGAGTCTTGAGGCCCAGATGCCTCGGAACTTGAGACGTGGTGCTTTCAATTTTACGGTGTGATCCTCAAGGCCTGAGAATATGTCCCAGGTCCGCTTAACTCATCTTCACAAGTCATCCGCTCCAATACTGAGTATGTTGCAGCTCATGATTTAGCTTGATATCATCTTCATGCTATCCAATCGAGTTCCGTAGAAGCAGCACTCTTTAAATCTTGGCTGCGGAATCAGTGTTGGGTTCCTGGCCCAGTCCCTGATACACAACCAATCGCGCTAAAACCGATCTGCAAAGTTGGGCCAGAGCTCAACTGATTGGAGTGCCACTCCTCTAGATACATCGAACGACTTAAGCCTCGGGACTTTCAACTTCTTTAATGCAGATGTCGTGATGTTAATCATGACGGCAGTGTATAACTTTTGTTATAACCTTTTGGAGTTCTGCATAAACAAGCTTTACGGCTTGATGTGGATGCCCCAGAGTCCATTCAAGTAGTGGTTCTGTGGATAATGGCCGACGCCTCCACTACCTCCAGTAAAAGTCTTCAGCATATTTCAGTTAACAATAATTTAATCATATCTACAAAGCCGCTTTATGGACGTGTTGAGCGCATCTCCTACGCAGGTTACTATCGATGTGTTTTTGAGGAGTCTCTCAGCCTTGTTCAATCTAAAAGTCCTTCAATGTGGAAATCTAGTAGAGAAGTATGGCCTATCTGCTAGTTTCAATTCATTTGGGTTCAATTGAGAATACAGGACGCGTATGTGAATTCATGTTATTTAGTCTCTTGCTGCTTAGATTAAGTTTATCCAGATTTAAACTCCTGAGATTCTGGAGGGTCAACAGCAAGTCGCCTGCACACCATCGAGAAATTTACTTCGGTACCTTTGGTGCCTGTGTATTTCTGTTGATTCTTGCGATTTGGAGATGGAACAGAGGCTAACCGAGACTTATTTGGCACATTCAGAGGAGAATGCCAATTCAGATCTTTCTGGAAGAATTCGACGCTCGTCCAAGTCTTGGCATTAAAGTTTCCCATTGCTATTTCATTGAATAATCGCCGAGCTGGAGAATCAAGCCATCTCTCAAGACGAGCCCGAGGTATCTCCCCCTGTGCATGTTTGGGGCACAGAACAGGCATGAGTCCGATGTCAGGCTCGAATTCAGAATTGGCTGAGAGTCGTAGAAGGTCACGGGCCTCACAAAGTTGGTCTTCTTGTATTGTTTCTTGACAGTCCCAACCATTCACCGACATTGCCATGCATTTCGGACTTTCTTGATGTAAGATTTCGTATTTAGCGATACCGACTTTATTGGAAGCATAAGCTTCTGGGCCCGCGATAATCAAAGTTCCAGGGGAAATTATGCTATCGCTATCATGTAATTCGGGCTCGGACTTGGTGGGCTCAGTTTTGCTGTGACCCAAAACAATTGGAGGCTCCTTGATATGGTCTAGTGACATGTTAGTAAATGGCAACCTCATCTCATCTGCATTGACAACAAGAACTGCTTACCTTTAGCATACTTAGAAGGCGTGAATACTGGAGTTCTTATATTTTTGGCTTCATATAATAGAGTGGAACTAGCGCAATCCAAAGGAGCCTGCGTTTCATCATCGATACCAATTGCTAATTGAAAGAGGTTCAAATCAGGTGGGTCGATTTGTTTGCGACACCTCTCAAAGATGTGAAATGGGGAACATGACACAAAACCTATTTGAGAAGTTCTAATAGTCCCAAGCGTTTCACTGGTTTACGATTTAAATTCAGGCCAAAATGCCATGAAACATTAAGCATTGTATGCAGCACCCACTCTGATCGATAATCTCAGATGACGTCATTATAGAGATTTTAAGAACGGGAGTTGGGATGATACTTCTTTAGTTCATTTTCGTGAGGAAAGGTATACCCAATTGGCAGATATCACGTGCAGTCTTCAGTGAAACGGCTTGAGCGCCGTGTGAAATGATTCTGAGTTTGAATCAACTAGAATCCGGTCGTCCAAAGATCAGATCCACCCCCTCTCACACCTTTAGCATTCTACGGAATGTTCCAAACACTCTTCAATCTAACACTCTTAAGCGCAAATGAGTTGCGCCTTCTCCTGAGGGATGCGGTAGGTTCCGGACCTCTAGCTAGCTGAGGTTGGTAGGGTGAGATCTCATTGGATCCCTATCACTGGCTGAACTATATTGAACCTGCAGCGTGTCGGATTCTCCTCAAAAAGGGGCAACATTATCTTCTTTGAAGATAATAAGAAACATGAATTCCGTTCCACGTTCTACAGTCGCTTTTCAATCTCTCGATATTTTAGCAACGCATTGTGATGCCAAGTAAACTCCGAGAAAATGAACCCTGCGCTTTTTCTTATCATAACTGTCTTCTTGCCCTTTGTCAAAGCAGACCAATGGGACGATTTCGCCAACAACTTTGCCACAGATCTTACACCTCTCATCGCCTTATTCGGGGAGCAAGTAACGAAGCAATTTCTCAGCGAATCAATCTCTTCATGGGACAACCTAATCTTTGCTCTCTTACCACTTGGAATCCTGACCGCCGTGGTCTCAGCGATTCGCGTCTGCGGCTCTCCTTCTCTAAAAGCCTTTATTGGACGAGCGCAGGAGAGTCCGGGAAATGCTGAGATAGAGTTACTGAGTTGTACGAGTGAAACGGTGGGGGAGGTGTGGAATGATGGGGGTATTGCAAGGGTTTTTGGCGCACCGAGGATTCTGGAAGTGGTGAAGTGGGAAGCGGACGGAAATGAGTATTATGAAGGAGAAGCTGATAAGCTTGGGACTGCGGGAATCGAGCGTTTGGACTCCGCGGTAAAGAGAGGAATATGGCGAGAACGTGGGACTGGCAAGGAGAAGGAAGATCCCGAAAAAGACGGCCAAGTCTCATACAGTCCTAATTTATCGCTCAATATCGGTATCAAGAGACCAAATCCTTGGCTCTTCTACGCAGCTGCGTTCATCGGTGTTGTTTTACAAATAGGTATGCCGAACCCGGAGTGTGAAGAGAGAATATTAACAGTTTCCTTTGAGGCGTCTTGGTCCTCGCAGGACTGGCAACTTACCGGTTTCCTGCTCAATTTTTAAAGAATGGAAATCTAATGGTGCCTTCGGCATTTCCGATGACTTTGCTTGGCACAATTACAGTGTCGACTGGCATGTTTCTCTGTGCATTCATGGTCCAAAGCAGCACCAAGAAGGAGCACTACGAGCAATCCAAGAAAAGAAGTAAGATGTATTGGTGCCAAACCGAGGGACAGAAGCTCGGTGATCAAGTCTTCCACGCTTTTATTGGAAGTTGCGAAGATAACAAGCATGTCAAGTCTCGAAAAGTTGACAGACATGCCAGATCTTGGAAAGGGAGAGGACAGTGGTTTTCTGATGATGTTCTATTGTGGTCCGCGGTATCCGCCACGGTAGCAGGATTCGTTATCCAGTTTGTGGGACTGAGAGCTATGCATTCCTCGATTTCAGTGGCCCAATTAGGCTCTACCCTAATCATGGCTGTTATTAGAGCAAGTCTTCGGACTCAGCGTATGGATGATAGTACCAATCTACTGTCCAAAATAATAGGAAGGAAATTCATCAAAGACCATGAGTTGGATCAATTGGCCATGGTTCTCGAATGCACTCAGAGTATTGAAGTCGCAGCATGCCATCCCGATAAAGATATCTTGGGCTTCTCATTGGATGGGTCGGCGAACACTCTAGAGAAGAAACACGAGATGGACGTGATATCAAGACGACAAAGTAGTCTGGATGTGGAAGAAAGCCGTGACCTCTTGGGCAATTACTCAAAACCAAACTCCGTTGTGAGGGTTGTAAAGGCCCGAGCTCGTCTTGGCCGCCTCACTGGGCATGGCCCCGGACTTGAAATGCCATGGGATTTCGAGGTTCGAACAAAAGCACATCAACTACAAACCGCTATTGAAGACACGATGGACAATATGTTTACCACGGGAATGACTTTGAAGGAAGGCTGGGATGATGTCTCTGATTTCTACTGGGCAATCCATACCCGCTGTAGCATTGAAAGAAATTGCAAGGACGCAGCTATAAAAGATAGCCACACAAAACGTTTCTGTAAAGACGAAAAGTTATACTTGAGTCTAAGCAGGAAGTGGATACCTGGAAAGGGTGAATGGTCTTCCTGGAAAGCAAACACTTCTGAGATTGAGGCAATCCTGGGGTTGTGGAGTTGGTCTATATTGTCACCAAATGGCCCACTCGAGATGACCAACAACCGTATAGTGGCATGTGATACCAATGTTGACTTAGGCGAGGTCTGTGCCGAATACAACCTCTGGACTCAAGGTAAAGGGTATTACGAGCACAATATGCCTATATTTCACACAGTTGAGGACTGTTTTGAACACTCACCGGGTAGATTTTTTGGTTTGCAGCAGCAGCAGTCTCCTTTGCCGAAGAGAGGAACCTATCATCTGGAAGATAGAATGGGAGATGGAGAGCTGGCTACCATGTCCGACCTTAATAGTCTGACCTTGAAGAACAACTCCGGAACAATCGGTGAAGCATCCATGCCTGGAAAAGTTCTGGCCGTTTCCACCGATAATTCGTTACTGACGATGTGTGCACAAGACTTATTCGTGGCATTTCTTGCCAGCACCATGAACATTGTGGCCAAAATCAACGGCGAAACTAGAATTCGTGGCGGCGATCACAAAGACTCTGACCTCCAACTCTTCAACACCCAGGTGGAAGCTTTGGTCGATATCTTCGAGCGTAGCAAAGTCGGTTCAAGAGAAGATGCATACTTATGCATCGTTCCAACGCTCAAGCGGGAATCCAAATTACCAGCAATCGATGCTACTATCCCCAGAGCCCGGGAGCGGGCGAATGACTGCAAAATCAATTCGAGATGGGACGAAGGCGAGAGATTGCTGAAATGGATTCGTCAACATTGTAGCTTGCGGAACCGTGCCCTGTTGGAGACATATCTTGGGGAGTATTATGCAACAGCTATACGTAATTCGAAGCGTGAGGTGAAAAAATTTGGAATCGATGGCATCATCTCCATGCTTTCAGCCAAAAACAGGAACGAGCCGATCAATGAACTTGCAGACATCACGCAGCGGTTTGGTTGGATCGCATTGCAAATCTTGGGAGAGGAGGAAAAGCCTGGAGACAATGACACAAAAAAGCTTCTGGAGGAGGCAGGAGCAACATCTGACTTTGTAACCTGGTACACTGGGGAGGAAAGTTTGACCGCTTGTGCAGCGGAGCCAAGTATCTTGGAAACGGTCAGAAGGGACTGTTTGACTGTCGCACGGTATCTACTTGAACGAGAAGGCACGGATATAAACGGGGGTCGAAACGGCACGCCTCTCTTTTATGCAGCAAAGACTGGGCATGCTGACATGGTGCAATTACTCCTTGACCATGGAGCTGATATGAAAATCGGTCGTGAAGCAGAAAGTATACTTCGCGAGGCCGTCGTAAATGGACACGAAGCGGCGGCTAGACTTCTGATAGGCGGATGTGACTTCACGGCAAGGGATAGATGGGGAGGAACACCCCTTCACTTCGCCACAAGAGGTGGAAGCGAAGTTATCATACGTTTGCTCGTTGATAATGGCCTTGGTATCGAGGAGAAAGATGATGAAGGAAAGACTGCGCTTCACTGGGCAGCCAGTATCGGTTCCCCGGCTATGGTGCGAATTCTGCTAGAGCTAGGAGCCGATATTAAGGCTTCGTTTAATCATGGCTGGACGGCCATGCATAGCGCGGCTGCGTCTGGTCACACAGATGTCCTTAAGCTACTGCGGGAAAGAGGAGCCCAAGTTTGCGGTGATGATCTACGGTGGGCTGCCAGAAAAGGGCATGTAGAAGCGGTACACACTCTGCTGGATTGGGGTATAGATATCAATACCAGGGATACCACTGGCGATACCCCGATATATATTGCCGCTTGGGAGCAGCATGAGAGTATTGTTCAAGTCCTTGTTCAGAAAGGAGCCAATATTGATGCGAAGAATGATCGTGGAGGTACAGCCTTGATGAATGCGGCATATCATGGCACAGAGCCAATAATTAAAATGCTGCTTGAAGCTGGCGCAAGTGTAATAGAAAAGGGCGAATCGGAATTCACAGCTCTGCATCGGGCAGCATCATGGGGCCACACTGGATCGGTGCGGCTTTTGCTTGAATTTGGATCAAACGTAGATGCGAGAACTCAAGACGGAGATACGCCACTTCAACTAGCCGCCGCCCACGGTTCAAGGGCTACAGCACAACTGCTCGTAGACAAAGGAGCCGATATCGAGGCAAAGGACGACGATGGGAATACCGCTCTGATAGATGCTGCTCGACGGGGATCAAGAGCTGTAGTGGAGTTTTTGTTAGAGAATGGAGCCAGTATCAACACCACTAGCGAAGACGGATGGAGCGCTCTGCGACATGCGGTTTCTAACGCCCATGTGGAAGTGGTGAGACTAATTCTTGAGAAGGGTACAGAGGTCGATGTTGGGATGAGGGATGCGTCTGGACGGACGGCGCTGCAATCTGCAATATTCAGCGGGTACTCTGCGATTGTTGAGTTGCTTCTGGAACATGGTGCCCAGCAAATCTAGAAGAATAGAAATTTCTTATATTAGCCCATCAAAACTCACATGACTGGGTTTCAATAAGGAAGTTCATTTCTTGATGAATCCTCTAGTCTCATCGTATGACAACTTAAAAAGTACCACATCAGTGTCTCTCAAAGTACCTGATCCTGTAATCAGCTGTTCTACTTCAACATATCACATGTTCATTCCCTCCATCTGCAAAAATGCTAAAAATGAGGCAGTGAGGCTCAACCCAAAAATGCATTAGTCCAGATTAGGGACATTTTACGAAGCAACGAATTAACGAGAGTCGCCCCACTAATCCTATTTTCCGACCTCGAAGTCAATATCTTCTTCAGGCAACGGTAACAACTTCAACATAGCAACTCAATATTCCAAGATGTTTGTTTCTGCTTAAATGATACTAAACAGGATCCTTGATTCGAGATTCGTTACCTGGCCACTGATTATAGGATTTTACGAACCCAAAACGCGCCATTGCATCCGTGTGACATATGACCTCTTTCATGCTGTTCATTTAGATATATCCCGTTAATCTCGTGCTTTATCCAAGCTCTTAGTAGCCAAGACTGAGGTGCCTAAATACAATTGGTTGTTCTATAAAATGGTTGGCTCTCAGGGAAAAACCAAGCGGCGGAGTGCTCCTAAAGTCAAATCCGGATGCAAAACATGGTGAGTGGATCTTACAAACAGGTAACAACTCACTAATACATATCCTAGCAAGTTAGTCATACAAATTTTTCCATCGTCAGATTGTGGAACTGAATCTTCTCTAGAATTAGAAGGGTCAAATGCGACGAGACGAAACCTAACTGCACCAACTGTACAAGCACCGAAAGGACCTGTGATGGCTACCCACCGAGCTTTCAATTTCGCACTGCAACAATCCAATTGACCAGCAAACCCGCAAGTTTTGCACGACCGAAATTGACACCGGTCATGCGTAAGCCAAACTCATTCAAGGGACCTCAAAATCCCGTGCCTGGGAGCGGGGGTGTTCTCGTGGGTGCCACCCCAATGCCACCACTCAACTTTCCTGGAAACTCGCAAGAACAATATTCTTTAACAAACTACTATCGATACCTCGCTCCAAGTTTAGGAGGCTATTTTGATTCGGAGCTTTGGACCATTCAACTACCTAGAATCGCTCAGTCAGAGCCTGCTGTCTATCATGCCATAATAGCTCTTGCAACCCTCGATTGGAACAATACGCTTGACCCTGAATCGACCCATTCAGAGCCTCAAATTTCATGCCTGATCCATTACAATAAAGCTATACAGCTCCTGTTTCAAAAAGATGGGAGTTCTCCGCATGTCATCCTGCTAATATGTTTGCTGTTCATCTGCCTCGAGTTTAAAAGAGGAAATACCGACACTGCTCTAAATCATCTCCAAAGTGGCTTAAGAATTCTTCACTCCTCCCCAAAACTAATTAATCAGTCATCAGAGGTTCATGATCTCAGCGAAAGCCTTACCCATGCTTTTTCACGTCTTAGCATTCAAGGCTCACTGGTCGGACGCCAACCTCCACCAGGTTATCGTCACTTCTCAAAAACTTCTCAACTTGAAAATGCTCGATTCTCAGATTTAGCAGAAGCTAGAAACTCTTTGATATCTCTCTTTATCGAGTCCCTGAAACCTATCGAGCCCGGATTTACCCATAACGCCAGTTTCACTATGCTGGCCACGGAACAATCTCAAAGGGCCGTCCTCATCAGCCAGTTGCATCAGTGGAACTCTCAGCTCGACAAATTTACGACAGACATATTAAGAGCTCCGACACTCCAAGACTCAAACATGATCCGTCTCCTCCGCATTCAAAGCTTGATAGCTATAGTTTGGAACTCAACCACGATCCCCCTATCAGAAGACTCTTCAATCGAGCCAGCTTTCGATGCCTACACCGAAATGTTCAATAAAATCATGTCACTAGCAGAACACGTCGTCGATAATCCCACAACGTCGATCCCCAATCCTCAGTCAACACCTCCACCATCATCCACACCTTCAACCACGTCTTCCAGCATTACTCTCAGCCCAGTAACGAGAGCGGTGGTATTTCCCCAGCAAACCAGCTTTTCCCTTGAAATGGGACTTAACTTTGCCCTGTTTTTTGTATCACTCAAATGTCGTTCACCAACACTCCGTCGTCGTGCAGCAGATTTTCTCTCGAGGGTAGAACCCAGAATTGAAGGGATGTGGGATGCGCGGGTATTGGAGAATATCTTACGATACGTGATTAAAGTCGAAGAGATGTGGTGTAAAGGGCCTGTTACAGAAGATGTCGAGACTTGGCCGGCAGCGGAATGGCGTATGCAGGGCATTTATATCTCTCCAAATTGTGATTATGAGAAGAGAGTGCAGAGAATCAAGTGTTTTAGGAAACCGGATGGAGAACTGGGAGATGAGTGGGAAGTGGATATCGAGTTTTGAACCGATAGCGTGAATGATTTTGCCATTCTTGGTCTGGAGTGAGGACAAGTTTCTTTGGTTGGGAATGTAACCCATGATTTGTATTTATTTCTAGAAACATATAAGAGGTATGCCTTACAACTTTCACAAAAACAAAATCTATCCGTAGATTCTGTAATCGCTACACCATACTTCCACGATTTGTTACCGACAATCTTCCTTACGTGCGAAACCGGAAACTTAACTGTTTACTTTTTAGCCCGAAATTTATAATTAGCCGCTTTCCAACCACCGTCAAAAGCTCTCCCAGGATGCAAGATCGTCAAGCAAATGCATGCAGAAACGACCATCGCACCTTCCAGAATCATAAAGGCAACCTGATTTTTTGCCAAATTGCTGCTGAACCCACCACTCAACTCCGCCACTCGAAAACACGAACGAATGAAGACGAACAACCATGCGAAGCCAAGTGCTATTTTTAAGTTAATCACAAATGTCACTTCAAACTAAAACCGCAAAGCCAAATAATTGGGAAGCCATTTACTAACCATAAATAAAGCCTGTCCAGGCTCTCTTCCCTATCTTCGGCCCTGCACTCATATCCACATCCCGCCTCATTCTCAGCGCAAAATCCGTAGTCAAAATTGCAAAAAGAACCAAGCTAGCAACCTGCAGAGCTAAGCCTGCTACCATGATATGGACACCCGTCCTCTCTTCTTGCATATCACCCGCGAGATCGGCCAGCGCTCCTCCCGCTGCTTGTAGGATCAAAGAGAGAATATCGCAGGTGATGAACACAAGTGTGTACGTGCGTGGTCGGAATCGCGAATGATGTTCACCGTACACGACGACGATCCGCGCGAGGCAAAGGTAGATGGCTGCTGAGAGGAAGGTGGGACCGATTGTGAGACAAATGAGGGAACTATTTGCGAGTGAGTGAGAGCTCAAATAGAAGAGAGGGAAGGGATTTTGGATAGAGAATACAAACATTAGAAATGGATTGAAAAGGAAAGGATTGTAATGCATTTGGATCCTGTTGGCATAGCCAATAGTCTCAAGAACAAGTCCACCAAACATAGCGAATGTGAAAGTCCATGTCCGGTAGTAGATTCCTTGCAGGATTTGAAGGAGAACCAGGAGAGCGAAAATAGAGACGTAGAGAGCATTGCCAAACAGTGTGGGGTCATAGCGGACTTGAGCTTCTGATATGGGACAGGTGCCTAAGGTGCAAATGTAGTAAGGATCTGAAGAATTCGAAGAATTCGACATTTTGAAATGGGTCGGTACAAATAATCGGAGTAGAATTGGCTCTGGGAGACGAATGCGTTAAAACGAATGAAATCGAGTTGATGAATAGGGTCGATTGAGATCTATATAACAATAATTGAGAGCACGGTTCTTGAATTGATATCTAGAAATCAAGTCGACTCAGGCAGAAGTCTTTATATCAATGATCAAAGGCTGGACCACGAATCGACACTACCTAGAAGTTCTCTAGCGTCTCCGGATATGTCCACTTACTTACTCGTGCTTTAGTATACTCTCTCGTGATTTGTCCACACGTATGTGATTCCCTAAATTGGACGGGGACGAGGCTGAGTTCAAACCCTCATTCAGATATCTGTCAAGGCACTCCAATCCAACATCTCGGCGGGAAATGATTCGCGGCCATTCCAGCAGCAGAAACTCCCGTCTCATTTTGACGCGTCACCCATTGACTTTGAGTTCGTATGAAGTTTTCTGTAATTTGCTCGAGTCGATTTTCTTATCGGCCGTGGTTGTGGCGTTCGGTTCAGTTCAGTCCAAGCCGCTTTTCGTTTCGGGTAGGAAATACGAAAGAACCAATCACATGGTTACATGAGAGCTGTGCCTACAACATTTCTTCGATTTGGAATCGCAAATGAACATAACAGATTGGTTCATTTCAGTGTTGGTATTCACTAATTCCACTGTGCAACAATCTTCGCTTCAAGACTGTGAAAAGAAAGTTAAACTTTCGGAAATCCAAAAATTCTCCTTGACCCCAAAATACAAGAGCAGTATAACAGATTGTACGTTAATCATTAAATACAATCTATTCATCCAGAATAGTAAAATCGAACCTATTTTAGCTATTTAAGTGCCACGCTACAGTTTACTTACCGAAATTTGCGCAGGAATCCATTTTCCCACTTTCAGGATTCCTTCCGGAGCGGATCTTAGATCTCTCTTATCAAGGAGCTCGTGAAGTAGTATTTGGTCTCATTAATCAGAGTACGGTGAGCCGCTTCGACTTCCATAGAGTCATGCGACTTTATAACATGAGCATCTACTACATCAGGCACTCAGGTGATAATCTGAAAGGACCTGGGAGAAAGACTTCTGTACTCGTCATGTGATTTCCGTCGCTCTTGCATACCTACGAACTGAGATCCCTAGCGACTACCATTTGGCGTTTTCATCAATTCGCAAATTTAACCTCCCGGATCATTCATTTGTGAGACTGACTCATCGAGATAATGTACCCTCGTGTATAAATAGAACTGGATGGGCTCAACGTGGGTGCTGAGAATGCTCAAGTCTGAAGAAGCGGCAACAACAGCAACATTCGACCTACGGTGCATATAACTTGCCGCTCTTCTTACTCTACGGGTCCTGATAGCTTCTATGGCTTGTAATTCTCTTCACCACTAACAGCACTGTAAACTTTTCTTGATATTTGTGAAAGGATTTCTCAAATTTCGCAACAATTGACTACTTCTAATCCTACCTATCAGATACGGAAATTGCGTGGCTTACTATCATAACTTTAGGGTTCTTGGGAATAGAACTCTCGTTGGTAGGGCTCTCGCTGATAACGTCCTCGCCACCAGAGCTCTCGCCCTCTGTCAGAGATTCTGGAGATTTCAGAGATTCTCCCCTGTGAACCGGTATTTCTCGAATGCTTGGATGTTTCTCGTCCCACTCCTTCGCAATCGCAAACTTGTCCCCTTTCTCGGTCACTGGCACATTATCCGCACCACCCTTCCATGTTCCAAGCCCCGCCTCTTCATACGCCATCCTCTGCAACTGTGGCGTGGAATCTAGCTGCCAACGAATTTGACGATACTTGCCGCGCTTAAAACGGAGCTGAAAGTGGCCCACAATTGGCGCAATGCACCAACTGACGCAAGTAACCAAACCACCCAGAATTAAAATCAGAATGATGGCTAGAACACTGAAATTGGTAAAGTCCTGCCGCTGTATCACTTGACTCGAGCAGAATTGCTGCAAGCTAGGGTCGCTGTCGGCTTGGCCATTGGTATACTGAGCATCATCACCAAGGGGGCCCGGTCGCAATGTCAACGATATATCTTTGCATACTTGCAAGTGAGATGGCAAATCAGTTTTCAGCTTCGAGAATCCATTGATTGCTGGGTAGTGGCAAAGATATTCCTCCCCCAGAAGCGAGATTGGTCGCTAGGAGAGAAATCCTAGGATTTGTAGCGATGAAATTCCATGACGAGCTGTATGCGCCGTTAAGAATGATTTGTGCAACGGTATTTTGCAGAGTTTGATTGCCAAATATAGATTCATTCGTCCTAGGGTTGAATATTCTGTTCGACAATTGATCTATAGATTGTAACGGGGTACAAGCTAGGGCGTTATTTAGCGATATGTTAGGATTACAGAATTGATGCTGTTTAGTACACGCTAGGGTATTTATAGGGTTGTCAGCTTGGTAAATTGTTTGGGTGGCATTATCTTCTTTTGAATATACAGCCTAACGATAAAGCTTGGTGGGCTGGGAGCCATAAATCATCGCTCGGTCCTAGGTATCGCGC
Organism: Arachnopeziza araneosa; assembly: GCA_003988855.1. NCBI lineage: Eukaryota > Fungi > Ascomycota > Leotiomycetes > Helotiales > Arachnopezizaceae > Arachnopeziza > Arachnopeziza araneosa. The sequence goes on from QYAI01000111.1 coordinate 16,331, forward strand.
TTCGTATCCAGCAAATATCAAAGTAACTGAACTGTCGGGAGAATATAGTTCTGGTATAGTACCGTATCAAACATAGCGATTCTGATCCTCTTCCCGCTGTTCCTCAAAGTTCGCACCACACTATTGAACGTACCAATGATATCTTCGTCTTCTGGGGGATGAACAGTCGAGATACACCGGGAAGAAGAGCAATGGCGCGCCGAGATTTCTCTAGTAGGTCGGGATAGGTGTATCGAAAGAAGGTATCAGGTCGAGCCTCAGTGAGATCCTGCAAGCCACGCTGGAAATCTCTCACGGATTGAGGGAAGGTTCCAAACGAGGCGTGATTCAATGGGTGTAATTCTCGGCGAAACTGAAATGAGTATCTCTCATTGCGTGTCCAAAGGGAACCGGAGGCTGAGGGTTGTCCATAGTTCACGGGTGGAGCGAGTATCGGATGACGACAGAGCTGGCGCCAGGCGATTTCAAGAAAACAGTGGTGGAGCAGCTTCGTTCCTACAGAAGTGATGATTTGGCTTTGAGGCGGACAAAATTCGTCTTCGCCGAACAAAAAGACTAAAAGTGCAAAATGCTAATACTCGCCCTCAACAAGCGCGGAGCTCTTAGATACTTATTTTTTATGGTCAAAGTTTTGATCGACTTTAGTAGAGTAAAGATTGTGATACTTGAGCTTCGACTTTACGATTTCCTGACGCTTTGGCGAAGACCAATTTTGACCGCCTCGCTTGGACCAGTTGAGCAGTTCAAACTGGGTAAAGGTCCCCGTTCGGTGAACACAGGAAGGAGCGGTTAGGGAAAGCATGCATAAAAGAGGGTTTCACGTTAGATTCTTTTCTAAAGAATCAACATCCTTTACCTACCTATTAACATCAATCCCTTTTCTCGTTCCCGTTCCCGTTTTGGGAGCCAAACAAAGCCAGTTGTGCAACTCTTGGGTAAAGTCAAGTACTACGCTTTTGTCCCCAGAGATAATCCTGTTCTCGAGACTGAAGAATGTTACAATATCTCTCGTCATCTCATGCTCTGCAAGCAGTTGCCTGGAAGAGTGCACACATTGAGTAACGAACTCTCTGATATTGAAGTTGCCTTAATTCAGGTCCCTAAAACCTCAAATAAAAGTCCTGCTCCCCAGTCCCGACGTCAAAGATGGTCCATATGGCAATACCGCAACTCTTGAGGAGGACAGACAAACCTGAACGAGGTGAAATCCTCCGTACTGATCTGCAAAACAGCTCCATATCACCATTGCTTCACTCAGCATAATCATCTGACGGGATTGGCGCTCCTCCAGTAACCTCCTGCAATAACCTCCGCTCAACACAAACATGTTTCTCTGCCTGCCCCTCTTCCTCAGCATCAAGCATATACTTGACGCGTAATTCATGCACGACAGCAAGATGGGCCTCACGCAGTGCCTTCCTCTCCTCAGCATGGTGCTCCTCCATGCGTGTGAGGTTTGGCGGTGGCCATAGGATCTCGGACGGGAGTTCATTGAAGCGAGCAACGCTTCCACAACAGAAGCATGTCGAGAAGACGCCGATGTTACGAAGCACTGTTGTGGCGCGCTGCCATTGACGTCGCCGCCGAGCGACGAGCCAAGGCTTTTCGATGGCTGATTCGTGTTCACGCTGTCGAGCTCGCGTTTCTTCTAACCGGAATGAATACGCTGCACATGCGGCGTCCAGCTCGTCGTGAAAGCGTCGCTTCTCCTCTTGGTCCTTCTTCAACTTTATTTGTTTGTTAGTATAACAGGTCATTAAGACTTGATTTGAGGCCCTACTGGACTGTAAATTCTCTCGAACTCTGTCTGGAGGTTTGTAGCGGCTTCACCATGGTCCTGGGGAGGGGGTGCTATGGCTCTCTTTGATCGAGTGGGTTGTGACTGGGAGGATCTGGGCCGTGCATCTGGACTCGATACTTGTTGTAGCTCATGGCTTTCTCCGTGTAGAGGATCTTGCTCCCAGACTTCGGACGATGTTGCTGTATTCCTCTCTGACCGAACAGAGCTCTGCTCCCAGACTTCTTCTTCTGCTGTTGTGCCGTCTCGGCCTAACAAATGCCGACTATCCTCCCTGTCAGAAGTAGGATGGCTGAACATGGTTGAGTTCTTCTTTGGCAAAACTGTGAGACTTGATGAAAGACGTAACTGATCGCGCACTTTAGTCCCAGGTGTTGATCTTTTATTTAAGGCGCATACGTCACGGAGAGTGGGTAAAGTTACGGCTGCCTAAGGTGCATGGGTACCCATCACGTGCTGCTCAGCCCTACGCTCCCACGTCAGTCAGTCAGTCAGCACGTCAGCAATCGTATCCCGACCAATCAAAAGATTGCCTCCAGTGATACGAGCTCCCCTCCCACCATGTCCGCCAGATGTCAAGTACATGCTGACTACTCGAGATCCAACTTGATATCCAAAGACACAGAGGCATCGACAGACCTTCAAATTCAAATTTAAATCTGCCCTGCCGCCACTTCCCTAACCTGAAAGATGACGGTCGATGTTCCAATCTTAGCCCGGCCGAGATTCTCCATTGTAGCAGACGACTACTTTGTTCATTCTGATGCCCACGTAAGTAAGATCATCTCTGCTTGAAGATGACCCTGGCTGATGGTTTATGGGAAAGGCTCTTGTTCAAGAGGTCGTCAAAGGTTTGCTTGCTCAGCCGAATAAGAAGACTCTCGTGAAAGATGATTCTTTGCAAGTCATTTCTCTCCGAGACTTTGAAGAGAAACTAATCTGTTATGTTCATTTGCGATTCCAAATCGAAGAAATGTGGTAGGCACAGTTCTTATGTAGGCATGTAATTAGTTCTTTCGTGTTTTCTACCCGAAACGGAAAGCATTTCTAAAGTTAATAGAGTCGATAATACTTGTAGTACGTTTTTGTGTTTCCAAAGTCGACAATACTCGCTGTACATTTGTTGCTTTTGTAAAGTCGATAAAGTCGATAATACAGGTTGTACCTTTGTTATTTTTTCGAAGTCGATAATACTAGTTGTAAATTTTTTGTGTTTTTCAAGTCGATCAAATACATTTTTCAATTTCTAAAAGTTGCCATCCTTCTTTTGGTTTGGACACCAATATTGTTGCGGAGTAGAATTGTGAATATCATCACTCTCGAAAACAATAGTTATTCTGTCACTGAGTTGGCTGGGCTGTGGGATGCGCAGAGGGCTGAGTTGACTGGAAATAGCGAGGAAGAAAACAAGTGCAAGAACCAAACCAGGAAAATGAAATCTGAAATACTTTACAATGTGCTCATATTTTTAAAACTTCTGAGACCAGCGACTCTCTCCTAAAGCTTATCTTGGCGGTAAGCAATGCAACCTATTTGTGTCTACTAGAATTCAGAAGAGAAATAAAACCGTCGGACTTGAAAGGCTGCCCGGATAGCTAAATCATCCTATATCTAATACCAACAGACACCAAACGGCCACCAGAACGACGCCATGCTATCGAGAACCTGGAATCAGTATGAGCTAGCACCTGAGTTCCGAAACAAAATTGCCAACACCGACTGTCATGCTCAGCAGCCAAATTTTCGTAGCTGGACGCTGCCAAATCGCTCAAATTACAACCGAGTAGAGACATTTTCCGTTTGAAACAAGTGAAGAGAAAGTAGCCGCCTCTATAGTATGGAGGGATTGAAGTCAAGATGCCCTCGATATATTGTGGAAAACAGTTTCTGACAACCGCCATCACATGTGATATAAGCGCCCAGTTGAAAGAGGTCAGTCGTCTTGAGATACTTGTCATTTAGTGGTCGGTGGCGTACTAAATTCTTGTTAGCAAAAATGGAATAAAGCTCCAAGAGATACATACAGAGTAGTGGAAGGTATGGGGGTTAGGAACTCATCTACACTGAGTAACATCTGTCACGATTGCAAGTGTAGTGCTAACGTCTGGTCCGTAATCGTAAGCGTAATAAGATAACTGGATCACGCCGTTTGGGGCATCATCAGCATGGCCCAGGCCTGCTAGCAATGGATAAGGAAGATAATAGTTCTGCCTGAAAGCCTGGAAAGACACGGAACAAGCGAGAGCCACGCCTTGGAGAGGACAGACGAAAGGCACATAAATGGAAGGATTGGTAGCGACTTGTGCTGGCGTGTAAGCAACCATTTGCGCATCTGAACAGTCATCATCTTCAAAACAATCAAACATCTCTGACATGACCTGCATTCCTCCCGAGTAAAGAAACCCCGATTTATCTAGAGTGAAGAGCGCTGGTGGAGTTGGATCGGCGATCATAAAGCTGAGATAATAACCTATTGATGCTGGGAGAGAGAGACACCTTCCGTTCACAAGAGGTTCTGCGGAAACAGCCTGAATGTAGAATGACTGAACCGCTGGAGTGGCAGTAGCACTAGACAGATATAAGCAAGATGAAGAGATGCCAACGGAGGGCGAAGACCCACGTGGAAGTAGCTGTTATACTCGTAGTGACCGTTATAGAAGGGGTTGGGGCTGTGATGGTAGCTGCGGTGATACCGGCGCAGGAACAGCCACTACTGTATGCAACAGAGTTCACACACCAAGAAGCGTACGCAGGTTGGGCAGCAAAGTCCGTGATTGCAGCACGACGGTTCAAGGCCGCTGGGAGTGTTGTAGTTACTGCAGCAAGGGCAGTGTTGGTGGCGGTAACAGTCCTTGAGGTGTTAGACGACAGGTATATATGGGAGGGCTTAACTTACTCTACGGCCGGTGTGATGGTCGTAGTCATAAAACTCGAACAGTCTGCAAGCCGGGATGATAATGAAGGCTTGTATACAGACGAAGTCTGTATGATACCTCGGACACAATTATCTTGCTTGCAAGCAGCCCTCTCAAAAAGAGGATTAGCAGCTGCGATGCTAGCCCCAATGATGGGGAGAATGAAGAAAGAACGCATTATTAAAAGTATAGAGAGGTATGATACGAAGAGATAGTCGATGGCTGCGGGCCTGCGAGAGAAAGATTCTGACGTCTTGAGGGAGTCTCTACATTTAAATAGCGCCTTGGTGGCGACGCTCGTTTACAAAACAATAGTGTGGGTTTCCAAATGTGCGGTTTGTGGACATCGTGTCTTAAACCTTCAGGAGCTCAGCGCTCCAATACTCACCGAAAAGAGAATGTGGAGGACGCCTCTTGAGGGTGGAACCTCGGTAAAATGTGCCTCGCTTCTACTCAGGTCACTCTTTCAGCCTCCTGGTCTCCCTCCTACTGTAGTACCTACCCATAATTCGACCCCCAGTCGGCTCTGCTGTGCGAAATTTGTCAACTCTACACGACTATGATCGAGGGACCAAATCGGCTGCTGGGGAATGAGAAAAAGCTCAGCGCATAAAGAACCAGGGGGTTGGCCAAAGCTTAATTGTATAAAAGTTTTAGGCTTAGCGCCATGTTCGCTTAGGCTTGGTGGAAATTGGGCGTATACTTAGTATGCGCCTCCAATTTCTTGTCTCCAGGTGAAAAGTACCCCTGCCAAGAGGTGATTAGGAATTGCCGGTCCGGGCTGGAGCAGATTTCACCATCAGAAAACGTGCTTTTCAAACACGATTTCGATGTGTAGCTTAAACATACAGTAGGAAAAAGACTAAAATTAATTCAAATTTTCTTTCTAGTAATGGAAGTTGCGAACAATTCGTTTATTTGTTTGTTAAAATAAAAAGAATTCCATTTCCTATTGATGTTTAAAACTTGGTGCATTTTGGCGGGGCTTTGTGGTTGGATGGACCGGCGTTTCGGGCATCACCTGGTGACTAATCAAAACAAACCTTAACTAAGTTAATTGAGGTGGGTGTTGGTGGTGAGTAAAGGGGGAAGACACGGACAATTCCCTTTCCTGCTCGTTATGCCCAATCGTCTATATTGCCGAATTCGGTTCCATGCCAACATGGGCAGTGCCATCATGAGCGCCTTCCGAGTTGGACCTTGGAGTGATTTAGCCACATTTCTAAATGTTTTACTAATCTTTCTTAGATAAATAAAGAAGAAACTCCGCAGAGAAGGAGGAAAGGGAACTGTAGACAAATTGCTCATACGCAATGATATAAACACTCGCTATACAGCATATTTCCCTTAGACATGATATTCCCTAATGTAATAGAATGGTGTCTAGCTTTCCTTTACAGTGCCCCACTGCCTCACCATCCATGATCCCATATACAAACCTGTCGCCTACAAAGACATATTTATTCATTCCTGACTGCACAGTGATTCCATCTGATGTCGGCCGAAGCACGAACGGCATCTTGCCACCCAAGAGGACCCAAACTTCATCTTTCGCTTGAATAGTCGGCGGACCGATTCCAATGTATCCGGTCTTTATTATGAAAAAAGCTTGGTTGACTATCATGTCCCGAAACGATTGGTAGATCTCACTCTTCTCCTGATTCTTGAGAAAGGTGATAAATCTGTCATAGTCAACATCCCTAGTTCTCCGGACAGGGAATTCCCGCATGATTAAGTCCCCCAGCATCGTTCTCCAGAATGCATTACTCCAAGGGGCCCAGTCATGATTACCATGCCGCGATACAAATTCGGTAAGCATCGCTTCCCACTCCAGAATTGTGGCGATAATTTGGCTGTCCGACAGGTTTCCCCAGTTTTCTCTCTTACAAATCTTCAAACCTCTACAATTTCGTCCACGTTCACCCCTGTCAAAGATAGAACAGAATCACAATTCAAGACTTCCCACTCGAAACTCCCATTTCCATCTGCTTCGAATTGCTCATAGCGATGGGAGTGATTCCACCAATTCCAGGCACGTTTCTCGCTCTCTTTTCGTTACACCCTCGATAAACACGCTGGTCATTTAACAGATGTTGCTAGCGAGATCGAACAAAATTTACGTTCAAGCCCAGGTGATTACCAGATCAGCTAGTTTCAAGACCGAGCAGCTTCTCTACCTGGACGCACTAAGCCTAAATAAATGGCACTAGACTCATATCACATGATTTTCCCCGTTCCGGGCTCACATCGACTTGACTGATCCAGGGTGCGCAGAAGTTGTGACTATGTTGGGACTGAACAACCCAAAAGAAAAGGATCGTCTCGAAACCTCGCACCGGAGTCCAACCCAGAGACTTCCTCTCTCCTCTCCAGTCAGTGGTTAAGCATGGAGGGATGAGGTCCAGGTCGTAAAGAAGCATTGTACATGATAAGATTAAATGAGGAAGTTTTTGAAAGAAAACAAAGTCGTAGTCGTAGTCAGGTTCTAATTTCGTCTCATCTCCTCCATCACTCTACCGATAGGGATGCGTCCTTTAAATTAAAGGCTTCCCTTGCCCTCCACTTTAAGGAACTCATGCCTTGAAATATGACCCTTCGGCACTTTCCCATCAAATGGAACCCCCTCCCTCCTTCTCCAAATCTCCTTCTCCCAATCCCTCTCCTCCTTCAAACTAACATACAACGGCCACCATGCGGCATTCCACCATTTCTTCTCCCGCTCATCGACGGGGTAATCCCGGATCCACTGTTCTTTATCTTTCCGCTCTTGCTCTTGCCACACTTGCTCTGCTGCACGTTGCTGTTTCGTCGGCGAATAGCTTTCATTGCGATGGCGTGGCATGTGACGATATATCGGTTCTTGAGTGTAGTGTTCGGCCCAGGGAGGCATTTCGGCTGACTTGCAACAAGGTGAAGGCCGACGAGGCTGTCTGTTGATTTGGTTGAGATTTTATCCTGATGGATCTCGAGTGATAACGTATAAATCTGCTGAATTAAACTTTGATACTCTGATCAAGAAGTACATGGGGATTTTTGGGGGAAAGGCGGATTGGTTATAGGGATGAACTGAAGAGGTGAAATATGCTGCTGGGCAGTTGGTACTTGGTTAGCGTGCACGGACTGCCGGATCTGCCCCGCAATACCCAGGCTATGGCTTGGGGGAGCTATTGATATCAGTTTTCCTCTCTTATCACGAGTCTCATAATTCGAGGATGCATATGATTCATGAAAGCGCTTCTGTGAATTTGGTAATGTAGTTTTGATGACCTTCTTTTCAATGTCTAGCTAATTTGCTCGAAATGAAGAATGTCGAATCACAAAGCCCTTGTCTTATTCTAGAGATTTGCAGAAGGAATTTCGCTCAGTAAAATAGGTGGGTTTTTATGTTACTAGGGCTTCCGGTGTGACTTGTCTTTGACAACCCATCGCGGATTTCGTGTAACTGGCTCCCTCATATCGTAGAACGGCTTGTCTATGTAGAACCTATAGATATACATCCAGTGCATTTCGGTGAATAATCAATCTGACGAATGAACGATGTCATTGGATTGTGCCTTTCATCCTCCTTCTCCGTCAATCGACCCTGAAAATTAATTGGCTCAGGCTGTCGGAGGACTTGTCGTAGTGGTGCAGCTCTTGCTGTGGCGCAGCGCAGTTTTACCAATGAAGCCTTCATACCGTGTCTTGCATGACCCAGACGCCATAGTAAAGCCCTTTGGACAAGCGTCGCAGATGTTACGAACTCAGGCTCGATCACGTGAGGGTATCGCAATCAGACCAGATGCGATGCATCGATGGGCCAGGACCATGCGATGCATCGCACCGGGTCAGTCTTGCGATCACACGTCAGGAAGCTCTATATAAGCGATGGCTTCCTCCACTCTAGATAGGAGCTTCGTGCTCAACTTAACTGATCAATTCTACTCAATTGGTATTCCCCTACAACCCAACTGTTCGTCATCAGTACTTGTGATCCCTTACCTTGATCCTTGATTCAAAACCAAGACAGCATCCAGCGGAACACTGGAAGTAGCCGTAACACAGAACTGCATACTTGCATTTCAGTCACAACTGCTGTCGTGCACTTATCACCTACCTTATTTTCCTTGAAAATGACCCTTCCTCCTCATTCTCGGATATTAAAAAGGCAAGACTTTAGACTCTCACATTAGGGCGAAGGCTTTCTCAAATTTACCAAGCCTTTATTTACTGGGAGCAAACTCGTTATCAATACCGGCAAATATCCTGGCGCCGAAAGCCAATAGTCTTGTTGCCGATACCACAAAAGATACAAAATTGAAGTACAAATCTGCAAAATGTCTGCCAAAGATGGAAAAGTGCTCTCAGAGTCAATCACGGCATTTGGTGACGAGAAGAGCTACTGGAAATCCCCTTACTTCAGCGTTGACTTCCTCGAGATAATGCGGATGTATTGAATTGAGCTGATAACCTATACTCCAGTGTCGCTCAGTCAATTTCCGAACCTTCTAGTACTCTCAACAGCTTTCTCTATGCGGCACCCGAGCTTCCAGAACGGCTGGTTCAACAACAATTGCTGTTGACGGAAGGATACACAGAGCAGGCGGTGGAAACCATCAAGGCATTCGATCGAGCTTTCAACTCAAAGGCTTGCTAGGTGTTACGTTTTGTTTTCGGTGACGGCTGTTTGCATACTGAAGGAATCGAAGGATATATTGAAATGCTGCTGGAGATATATATCGAAAAATCTATAGGATGGCCATAGATTGCGTACAAGCGAACTTGATCTCTCCTTTGATTTCAATTTCTTTGCTATTATTTGGTCGTATGACTCTTTCGTCTAAGTCTCTTTGGTCTTGTGAATATGCTGCCAGACTTCATTTATATACTATTGGTAGTAATGAGATCTGGGAAACAATTATAACAGGATTCGATGTTGTTACAGAACACAATCATATTCTCTGCACTTCGCAATCTTGTCAGCAACGAATGACTCTCCTTTCCTATTCCTCAACAATTTCAGACCCTTTTGAAGGCGAAAATACAGATGATAGCAATCCAATACTTTCTTTTCAACTTTTACATGGTTCCATCTCGGCGTTCACCCAATCATCGTATAACGCTGACATTTCGGATTTGACAATCCACGATAATGCTGCTCGATCATTTTCTCCGACATTGCATGTGAGATTTATTCCAATTTCCATCACAATTCTCAAACTTAGAGTGAAGCTGGATGACCAGCATATTAGTACCTATTAAACTGATGTTTGGTATTGTGTTTAGGTTTGTTTAAAATGAGGGAAACGATGAAGTCTTAGTCCAGGGTAACTGAAGATAAATTCATGACCGAGCTCCAGTGAAGGAGTTTTTCAGTGCGAGGCTTTTTCTTGAAGGAATATTTCACATATTTATTCTCTAGGTGACTCAGGTCAAATCAGGTAGGACTTACGACCTATGATCACGGGATGGCTTCTATTTAGGAGATTCACTGTAAACGAGAGGAATCTACCTCGAAGCTTTTTGGAATTGCTTAAAATGTACTAAATTTAAAATGGTGCGTATTTGAAAGCACACCAAGTAATGCTCAGCTAAAGTGCCGTTTGAACTCTTCGTCAAAGATTTTCATTGCAGACACTCCCGCAAGCCTTTCGACAATCTTTCACTAGAAGCTATGGTTTCATTTCATACCTACAAGTTATCATATTACCAAGCAGAAAGAGATGTTGACTCATTTGCACAAATGCTGGTACGTTTGACTCGTCGTGAGGCTTTCAAATCATTTGGTATCGTATAGCCAAGTCTAATATGCACCTCACTCTTCTGAGAGAAACATATCTGGCTGAGCCAACTCTGTCCTGAGTAAGAGAAGCTATGCGTAACAGGCACTCAAGTTCAAGAGAACAGAGAACGAAAGTCTAGCCGAATCAAGTGATGCCCCTTATATTTCCTTCTCTCATCGTCCGCTTAGTCAGCACAACCACTTCAATTTAGCTATAACCACATCCAAGTGAGCAACTCAGCTGAGCTCGCTACCAATACTCTCCACGCCACTTATAATATATCCATCCACGTAAATTCTTACGCGGCATTCCCCCGCCTCGACCCGCAGCTACGGTAATTCGGGCGGCAGCCGCCGACGGCTCGCGTGGCTAAAGACGAAACGGAGCAATCAGCGAGGCGGAACCCCAAACAACCTCATCTCGCCTTAGCTCCCTCCGCATCGAAGTTCTTCAAGTGTATTTATCAATGCTGGAGCGGGATCCGGGGGAGCCCCCTCGCATCCTACCCGGTGGTGACCTGCCTTCATTTATCCATTACCCGCTAGCGGCGATGGGCTCGTTCCGGATTATTTTTGTCCCCTTTTAGAGCGGGAGGATAGGGGGGATATGTGGTAACTTTTAGTCCTTTTGGAGATTTCATGATGGAAGGTTCGGACGAAGGGCGAGTTAGCTGCCCTCTAACGGTTCTGTGAGATCATGTTCCGATGAGCGATGGAGGAGTTTTGGTATATAGAGCAGTGGTCGTCCCGTGGAGAGACTTGCGTTTGGCAAGAGGAATCTCGTCGTAGAGTCCGACCTCCACAGTAACGACCAGCAATCAACCGTCATCATGCGTCTCCTCTCCAACCTCGCACTGCTGTTCGCCTCAGTGCGCGTGGCGACTGCCCTCACCTCGTCGCTCCAACAGGTGACAGGTTTCTCGGGTGGACCCACGGCGGCGGGAATGTATGTCTATATTCCCACCACCAAGGTAGCATCGCCGGCAATTATTGTTGCCATCCACTACTGTACCGGCACCGCACAAGCATACTTCTCGGGTACCCTCTACGCGCAATATGCCGATACCTATGGCTATATTGTCATCTATCCCAACTCGCCTTCGTCTGGTGGATGTTGGGATGTATCATCGCTGGCGAGTCTTACTCATGATGATGGAGGTGACAGCCAGACCATTGTCAACATGGTTACGTACGCGGTCAATAATTACGGAGCTGATGCAAGCAAGGTCTATGTGACCGGTTCTAGCTCTGGTATGTTCCCTGAGATGCTCTAAAATATTCTGGATGAAAGGATTACTAACTGGAGATTTCCACAGGCGCTATGATGACAAACGTTCTGGCCGGTGCATATCCTGAAGTGTTCAAGGCTGGCAGTGCCTATTCCGGCGTCCCAGATGGATGTTTCTACGTTGCAGGCGCTACCGCGGGTATGGCAACACCAGGATGGAACTCCCAATGCGCAGCTGGAACACTCATCCAAAGCGCTACAACCTGGGGAAACCTCGTCCGCAGCTACTACCCGGGATACACCGGTGCACGACCCAAGATGATGCTGTAAGCCCATCTTCTTCTTTTCTAATCCCTCCGACATCTTGATAACTAACACCTTGTGAAGCTGGCACGGAACCATCGACATGACCCTTTACTATCCCAACCTGGGCGAAGAACTCAAAGAATGGTCCAACGTCCTCGGCGTCTCCTTCTCGCAAAACATCACCAACTCCCCCCAGTCGGGATACACGCAGATGGTGTACGGCGACGGGACGCAGCTCATCGGCTACTCGGCCGTCAACGTCGGCCACACGGTCCCGGTGCACGAGACGGTGGATCTCGCCTGGTTCTGCATCTCCAGCCCGTGTGGATCGACCGGGACGACATCGTCCGCGAGTTCGACCCTGGTGACCAGCACGAAGAGTTCCACCTCGACAACGGCTCCTCATACCAGTAGCACGACGAGTTCTGCTCCGAGTTCGAGCAGCAGCACTGCTGGGGGAACGATTCCAAAATGGGGACAGTGGTAAGCCTTCCTCGACCCCTCCAGACAAAGGTCTCACTAATATTGCGTAGTGGTGGAATTGGCTGGACCGGCTCAGGAACCTGCGCCGCTGGAAGCACGTGCAAGTACTCCAACGCGTACTACTCCCAGGTAAATCTCCCCGCTTCAGTAAACCAAACATTTACTTACTCTTCATAGTGCTTATAAGCCCGGCATCTGCCTGTTCGAGTGAGAGATCACGTGCATGTTCGCCTGTGATCTGAAGAGAAGAAAATCAACAAAGAGAAAGGGGGAAAGACATGTTCCCGGCTCGTTTGTACATATATTTATAATTCCATATACATACTTCACAACCCGTACAGTGTCAGAGAACGAATTATTTGCAAGCCTGATGTTTTCGAAGAGTGGAAAGCTAGACTGTATAGCTACCCTTGTCCTGAACGCTCCTTCCTGTCTCGTGACATTGCTGGGATCGGAGGGGGATGGGATCTTGTTCTGGAGTGTGGCTGGTTGAGGCATGAGGAAGAATGCTACACTACTCGTAATAGTATGATTGTCGAGTACGAATGTTACCTGATGCTATCAAGTCATCGAGTCACACGGTAGAGACATTAATATTTTGTCACTTCTGCGACCCACGAACGTATTCACAATCTTGTACAATTTAAAATTTATAGATTTTTCGTTTTCTTTTGCGTACACTTTCTATGAGTATCCCATCTAGGAGTACATTAGATACGTCTTTCTACATCAACTCTGTAGTGTACAGTAATCATCCAATACGCATCCAATCACTACCAGTAGTAGATGTCAATGCTGATGTCAGATCCAGTGACATGTCCAGATCTCAGACGCCGTCTATCCTCTATAATCATATGCGTTAACTCCAACAATGCAACGTAGGGCATCAAGCCAATATCTTCTTTCTCCCCATTCGTGACATCAATAAATGACACTCAGGCCAGCTCAAAAGCCGGCACCTGGCCCACCACCAGGTCTTGTATCCTTCCTCTGGGGCTTAAAGCCCAAACTTAATCTGCGACTGATGTTCTGTTGACCTGTTGACGGTGGACTCACATTTGGATATATGCTTAATCCTTGTCCCTGAGTGGCCGTAGCAGGATAAAGTCCGTATCTACCACCAGGGGAAATGCCCACTTCACTCTCCTCATCCAGGATCTGACTTGTGGAAGGTAGATATCCAGATCCAGCCGCATGCTGGCTATTTGTCGGACTAGCAGCTGTGAGGCCGATACCAGGATAGCTCTGACTCGGTACAGGAGGGATAGCTTCACCGGGACGGCGACGGCCGCGTGTGGATTCACGTTTTAAAAGGCCTTCGCGGAGTTCATTGATGTCGTTGCTGCGTCTGCGTTCCGGGGAGTCGTCGCGGCCATCGAGAGTCTGGTCATCGCGTGAGGTCCAGAGTTGAGCGCTTGGATCTTCAGTTGGTCGACGGCGGTTGAGAGCATCGGCTGCATCTTTCTCGCTCTCGGGTCCTAGATCTGCACCTGTGGATTTTGCTTCATCGTCTTTCTTGGGTGTAGGGATGAGTCTCTTTGCTTCTTTGGCCGCAGCAGCTTTGTCTCTTGCTGCAACTGCGATATCGTCAAGTACGCTGACAGAGTAGGTTGGATTTGAAGGGCCACCCAATGCCTCCCCACCACCTCCAGGACCGTAAATAGGTACCTTCCTCAAGGCGAGCACCAAAGCGCACATGAACTTGGAACGTCTGCTTGCACGTACAGTCTCGTTGTGCCAGTTGCTCTTGTGGCGAATCTCAACCTTCAGTTGCAGCTTATCCATATTACCGATTCCAGTAGCTTCGAGGATGATATCGGACTGGAAATCACGGCTGTTGTCTGGATGGCGTACGAAAGCTTCCATTTCCGATCGGAGGGTTTCAATATCCTCAAGTGATGTATCGAATGAGATGAACATGTCCAACTGTTCTTTCATAGCTTTACTTCTGGTGATGTTTTCGATCCAAAGGCTGTTGAGCACGATATTCGGAACTTGGACCATTTTCATTGAATCGATACGCTTGAAGATTGTAAAGAGAAGGGAAATTTGCTCGACAACCAAGAATTCGGTTCCAGAGGGACCGACAATATCACATCGATCACCAACATCATAAGGATGCTTCACGAAGAGAAAGATGCAAGATCCAAGGAATTCCTGAGTTGTGGCTGCAAAGACGAAGGAGAGCGACAAGAGAGTTGTTCCTGCGGTAGCGAGAGTCGTGACAAAGTTGGTATCTTGGAATGCAACTATACCAAGTTAGAAACACTCAACGAAAGAGAATGGTAACTTACCAAAGATGAATATGACAATAACAAAGATAATTGCCACCAAAACTTGATCCAAAACTCCAATAGCCTGACCAACATCCCTCATCGAAGCAGCGATTGCCTTACGATCTCTTCCGGTCTCCACAACCTTCATAATCATTTCGTCAAGTGAGATGTCTCCATTTCCGTCATTGTCGAGCGAGGAAAAGATTTCTTCCGCTTCATCTTTTCTTGCTGGTCCAAGAACCTCTTGAATATCCTCTGCATACAGAGCGTCCTTTCCCTCAACTACAAACGACATCCACAATCGCTTAGCCAAGGCTTCTGAAGAGCGAGTCTTCTCGAGTGCTTCAAGCACAACCGAATGAGCGGAATTGAAGACTTGTTTTCCAGTTATCTCAGATGCGATGTTTCCAAACACTGAAGTGACTTTATCTCCGATCCTGCCGATTTCCCCAACAATTCGCAAAGGCGTAGCAGAGCCTGATCGTTTGTGGCCAGTGACTCCACTCCTCTCCAGCATCGCTTCAATGCTATCATTGATAATGTAATCTTCCTCGATGAATTCGGGACAGTACATGGGAAAGAGAGCTCGACTAGCATCGTACAAAAGACCAAGCAAGTGGATACTATGTTTGCTGTCTTTGATTTTGCCATTGAAACTTCGTCGATGGTAGTTGATTGAGATAAGTTGAACGACCATCTTCTCGACCAGGTACAACAGCGAGGCGATCAGAGCGGGTCCAAGGAGTCTTTTGACCACCACAACCCAACTCTTGGTTGGAAGGTGGAGGTTGATTTCTGGCTGCGTAAGGGCTGTGAAGGTCACCAAACAAGTGACTGCCCATCCAACCAAAGAGATGGGAATCTCAACGGCTTTCAGAATCGTCGCATATTTCCTAGTTCCTGAAGATACGACACCACATAGAAACATGAACAAGTATGGCATTGCCTTGGCGACGAGTTTCGAGACCCAAATTGACAGCCATACAATCTCAATCCAAGTAAAAAAGAGGTAGACGCGCATGTTGGTATTTCCAAGGATATAATGGGGCCAGAGAACGGCGAAGAGAACAATGGGAGCTGCAATCAATGTTGCCACGGGTGCCACATAGACCAGGTATCTTGTCACAACGCTGAAGGCGATAATCTTGTTGTAGAAGCTTCCCAGACCCGTAACCTCGAACTCCTCTCCATCCGTGCCGACTCTCTTGGGCCGGCTATTCGCCTTCTTCAACTTCCTCTTCCCGCCGCCCCATCTCTTCTTCTTCTCGTCATCTTGCATCGTCGGCTGCGTATTCAAGACACCTTCCCCGGCCTTCCTCGCACCAGTCGAAGAAGATCGCGTCTGCACCGTGGTGAGCGGGATGTCGGTCTCGGAGGACATCTTCTGCGACGAGTAGGTTTCGCTGTGGGAGAGAGGTTGGAATCCACGGTGCGATTGAGGTGGTCGCGGAGACATGAATTGAGGATGCAGTGGAAAAGAAAGGGAAGTCTGGTGTTTGAAGGGAGCTCCCCCTGTTTGAGGCCTGCAGAGGGCGCCTCTCAATGCGTGGTGGGGTGGTGTTATGCCGATGGATTGGCGGATATTGTTTCACTTGTCGAGAAGCTTAACGCAGGAGATGATTGATGGAGCGAATTGAGAAGGTTTGTCGTGTATTGTATGTATTATATGTATTTGAATGAAGGCGTTGGTTGAGCTGAAGGTTGGAGATGGAGGGGTTGCAGATCGCTCGTGTTTGTGGAGCAGGAAATACGTCAGAGCCTGCGAGGTTGCTCTCTGCAGGAGGAATGGCGATATGATTCTGGACTTGGGTTCAACGGGGTGAATAAAGAGACAAGGAAAAGTGACGTGGAACAAAGACCTACACGAGGGAGGGAGATGCTGGGTTGATGTTGAATTTAGAGCATCTCATCCCTTTTTTTCTTCTGTGTGATGGTTTCTTCGCCTCTCCGGGGATGCTGCAAGGTACGAAACAAACGCCACCAATGGGGACGTCGCCACAACCAGAACAAACAGCCCGATCAGCAGCTTGGGTTTCAGGACGGTAAGGGCTTGAGACACGACGGGAATGGAGAGGTCTCCTTGAATTTGGCTGTTCATAACTTGTGCCAGTATTGATTCCTTTGAGTGATGAAGATATTCATTAGTATCTTGAACCTCACCCCTTTCTGCTCTGCAGCGCTCCGTCAGCTCTTCCACCCTGCGTTCCCCTCTTGGTCGCAAATAACCATTAGAAAATTTCCATCCCTTCCCTTCACATGCTGCACCACACAGCGTCCCATATTTCCACTTCTATTTTCACCCGCCCATAAAATCTCTTCCCTTCATCTGCATCGCTCCGCTCTGCTCCGCCACCAATGGTGGCTGCCACCCAGCGACTACGGTGGCCCATCTCAACCTTCCCTCACTATCAACCATCAACCATCAACCATCAACCCGCACCCATCGCAGCCGCTCCTCAACCACGCAGCCCACTCCAACCAAAATGAGCGCAGAAGCCGACGTAGACATGAAGATCGATCCCACCCGAGCCAAGAGCCTCGTCTCTGCGATCCAGTCCGTCTCGGAACGAGTGACCACGGCCGCTGCCGGGAGGAATGTACGTCACCTGACTCCTGTCGTCATCTCCATCCCAGCACCACCAGAAGAGAAAAGGAAGATTCAGTGCTGATGGCATTGATGATAGGTTAGATTGGTCGCCGTCTCTAAACTCAAACCCGCAGAGGATATCCTAGCCCTGCACAAGGACACTGGCCACGAACATTTCGGCGAGAATTATGCACAGGAGTTGACGGAGAAGGCGAGGCTGCTGCCCAAGGAGATTAAATGGCATTTCATTGGGGGGTTGCAGAGTAGTAAGCATCTTTTCTTTCTTATCTTCCTCCTTCATCACGTTTGAATTTAGGCGAAGGTGGAATGAAATGTGAAAATGAAACCTTGGTCGTGAATGGTCATGTGACTATGCTGGATTGAGATGTCGGGTTCTGGCGCAAGTGCATGACTTTCTGTGCGTCTTTTTCAAGTTGAAAAGATTGGATCTGCTTTCTTCGCTTCTATTCTGTCATTTCTTTTCTTATTGGATATTGCGAGGATGCCAATCCAGCCGGCCCAATGGCTGCTGCCGATGCGGTGTTTTTTGTAACATGTCACGTTTTGACTATACGAGTAAGCACTGAGCTGTTGAAGACAGTTTTATATACTGAGAATTTCATTCCGATTAACACTTATCCCAAGTTTCTCATGTTAGTCAGGCGATCCTAATTTGATGTACCTAACAAGACACATGAGTCACTTGCAAATCATTCGTTTTCCTGCCCATACCTACCTCATATCTGCCTTCAAGTTCTAGAAACTAACTCTTTCATACAGATAAATGCAAACCTCTCGCTTCCACAATTCCTAACCTCTTTCTCGTATCTTCCGTCGATTCCACCAAAAAAGCCAACCAGCTCAATGCCGGCCGTGCTGAAATCTCCTCTACACCCCTCAACATTCACATCCAAATCAACACCTCAGGGGAAGATTCTAAATCAGGCGTCTCACCTGGTCCCGACACTACCGAATTAGCCAAGCACATCGTGAACTCCTGTCCGCACCTCAACCTGCTCGGACTCATGACCATTGGTGCTATCGCCCGAAGCCAAGCCGTCAAAGAAGGTGAAGAGAACGAGGATTTTGTGTGCCTCGGAGAAGAAAGAGATAGATTAGAAGAGGAGCTTGGTGGAGAGGTGAAGTTGGAGCTGAGCATGGGTATGAGCGATGATTTCGAGAACGCGATCGAGCTGGGGAGTAATGAGGTTCGGGTCGGAAGTACTATTTTCGGGACAAGACCGCCGAAGGATAGCTTGAAGTGAAGAAAGAAACCAAAGAGATAGAGTCGTGACTGTGATTGATATAGATCTGAGTGACCGAGATGAAGGACGTTCTGTCATGCCTAGTTCATTCTCGCTTCCGGGTCCCAAAGATAACAAACTCATATGTTATTCCTGGCTCATAGCAGCACGGTCATATACCCACGTTCAAAGATGCGAAACATTGTTGGTGGTCGGATCTTCCGAGCTCACCTAAGATTGTTAAAATAACATATCGCTGTTAATAGAGTTGGTCACGTGAGACCTGCATTATCCGGATAAGGTTTAGCCCGAATTCTCCACATCCTCCCACCTCGAATTCGGCCCAGCGTCTCATCCATTAATCGATGGAAATCTGACCTCAGCTCGACTCACCTCGCACAACCCCTTCCTCACCCCTTCCTCACCCCTTCCATCGAATATATAATCCTCTCTCTCGACGAACCTCGCCGCAACCATCCGTCCGATATGTGCTGAGCCCTAGGCTCGCACCGTGCCGGTCACCCGCGTCATCTTCGTGTCTCATCCGCATCACGTGGAGTTGAACCATCCCGGCCTGAGCTTGAAAAATCCCCTCTCAAGATGAACGGAAAGATCGAGTCGACGGCTGCTCCGGATACCATCACGCCCCCTGGCATCCTGAGAGATGCCGGCGCGCTTGCTGGATTGGCTGCTGTTCCGAGACGGTACAATACTGATATCCCCCATGTTCTCCCCCATGAGAGGGTCTTCCCCGTACAGATTGGGAGTGAGCTCTTTCGATTGAGCGGAGCGAGTTTGAGTAGTGATGGTATGCATTTCTCTTCGCTTCTCGTCCTGATGAACTCACAGCTGACAATCCCAGAGCACCCTCATATTTCAGCGAGTATTTCAAGTGCCAGATAGAGACGGCCGAAAAGCATGGCGACACGAGTGGGAATGTGAGGACGCTGTACATCGATCGTGATCCGGTGACGTTTAAAGACATCAGCCTCCATTTGCAGGGCTATCACGTTACTCCGAGAGATGGAAGCCACTTCGTGAGGTTGTTTGCCGATGCACAGTTTTATAGCTGCAAGTCCACTCCATGGGTTGAAGTGGGTTGAAACTAATGATACACAGTACCGCGTCTGATAAGTCAATTATACGAAGAAAATATCTTCATCTCTATAGGCCATCGAGATTTCCAGGTCCCTCGCGATCTCTTCACAGATCCTGGGAACAGCCCCAACTACTTCTCTCTCGGATTCGGCGTCTTCTTCACCACTCCAACAGAAGTTTTCCCTGGTCTCTCTCGTGAAGGGCTCCTCCGCCCACCGTCCATCATCCCCCCCGCAGTCCCTAACCGCTCAGCTGACATCTTCGCGGAACTCCTCCACCTCCTCCGGGGCTACCCTCTACATATTAAAAACGAAGCTCACCGCGCCGAACTCCTCCGTGACTGCCGCTATTTCCATCTCAAAGGCTTAGAACAGAAACTCATACGTTACCATATATCCTTCAATCCGCTTCTCAACCGAAAAGAAATTGCCCTCCACCTCTCCGACATCCGGCAGTCGGGGATCAGCATCGTGGCAGACCCAAACACGGATTCCACGTCATGGATCAATTACGCGCGACCGTTCACGGATGCTACACCTTATGAACTCCTCCTCGAAATCTCCGACGACGCATGTCGTCTTCACTTCTCCGCCTCTCCATCCCAAACCGTCCGCGCCGAGTTCTTTGGCGAGACCAACGTCCGCATCAGTAAACTCTTCGAAGTCATCGCCACGAAGCTCAACCTCCCCATTACTCAACCTCTCGGTATCCTCATGAAGAAGGGAGGCGCAGGATCCCAGCCCGCCAGTCCAGGCAATACACCTATCTCGGAAGATCTTGTACGAGTGATTCTCTCCGAAGATTCGGCCATAATGCTGGATGGCAGAGATCACTTTTACCATCGTGCTTCAACAGTAATGAGCATAGGTAATGGTGATGAGAGTGCGACGAGTTCCGTACTTGGGTTTGAGGATTTCTCTATCCAAGAACAGAGTCGTAAGAGGAGGAGAGTTGATGGCGGGTTAGGCATGACGGGGATCGCGGAGGGAGGGAAAGAAACTTGGATTGTGAGGAGGGGGATGTGGAGGTTGAGGATTACGGGGAAGAGGGATGAGAGAGGAAGGGGGCTGGAATGTGTTCTTATTGGTGTGAAACTCGACGCCGTTTCTGGAGAAGGTGGACGGAATCGCGCCAGAGCCTTTCTGGGAGATTAACTCAATTCTTGGCTACCAGATCTTATTATGAGGTAAGAAGGCGGTGGATCTCTTGTGCATATGCAGCGTGGTGTGAATATTGTCTTCTTCACATTCCTGATGGATCGTGTATCTATCCCATTATACCAACTTTACATACAGAGTATTACAACCTAACCACATTCGCTTGCTCCCATCACTAGATGACCTCGTATCACCGGAACCTACAAACCCCATCATCTCCTCCCGCTTTACTTGTAATGCAACGTGTCTTGCATGGCACAAACTCGCACACCACCCGAATCTCTGTGGTGAGGATGACTAGGCTGGGTGGGTGCAGCTGCCGATTCGGCTCATGCTGTCGATTCTTCGTCTTGTTGCTGATTTTCCTTTTCACTGTCGATCAATCAATTAATCAACCGCATACCTATATCGTCTTTTCCTTCATCTAAACCTACGGCCCTGACGCAAAACCCGTTCTGCGAGCCTAACCTGAGGTGGTGGATCGGGTACTCCTCCCACCTCTTCGCACGCCCTTCTGGCTCGGTGCATCTCCATCTCGCACTCGGATCTGGGTTTTGAGAGATGGTTGAGGGAGGAGATTTATATAACCTTCCCCATCACTGGAGTCTGGTATCTCGGTAGCAGGGCCAGCAGTGAATTAAATAAATAAATCTCCATCACCAACCAATCCCCCGCATATAAATATGTAGCGTGCACGGTAAATAGAAAATCATTTCGACTCGATGACAACATAGATGGGAAAGCTAGGACGGAAAATAGCCCCCTCTGCACGCATAGGTAGGATAGGGTTTCACGTGCTTCTGCATTCAGCTCCTGCGAGCACTTCGTAGGCATGCACACTGAGCGCTGCCCTCACCTCTTTCCTCGTAATTAATGACAAGTTCCTTGCTTTCCTCTTCCTTATATTCGTTGCAAGCACAAGTTGCTTCTAGAATTCCGAACGTGTCAAGTCAAGCTCCTCCAACCAAAAGACAGAGAGGGAACCTCGATCTGATTCGCAAGTCTGCTCAAGAAGATTAGCGAGTAGGCCTAACGGCTGTCGCAAACCTTACCTGAGAGAGCGGTCAGCCAGGTATGGTAGAAATTCGTAAGGTCCAACTCGGTTCATACCGTCGATTCTTCTCTCGCTGTCATGTTTTCTTTTCGCTGTCGGCCGATCAATCGATCATTGCATCTCCTTATCGTCTTTTCTTTCATCTCAACCTGCCACCCCGACACGAAATTCATTCTACCAATCCCTGTCGAGCTGATGGTTGGAAAACTCCTTCTATCCCGTCATTCTTTCATAAGTTCTTCTAGCCGGGTTTGGAGGGATGGTTGAAGGGGGGAGATTTATATAATCTTTCCCATCACTGGGATCTGGTATCTTGGTAGCATGGTTGTGGTGTTAAGTAGTGAATTAATCATATCAGCATCAAATGCGGTTTTCGGTGAATAGAATATCATTTTGATTTAATCACTATTTTGAGAATGTTAAGCATACATTCCTGGGGAATAGAAAGCGTAAAACTACCACAGTCACAGATGATCTTCCCGTTCATTTGGAGTTTGGGCTGTGGCTTCTGTGTATTTTATTTAGTCATCATCCGTCGTTTTGCTATCAATTTCTTAATTTTCCACCGATTTCTTTCTTTCCCCCAGAGCCTGAATCTCTTCTCATTTTCCATCGGGAGTCGGGAAAAGTAACTTCACATATGCGGGACACTATTTTGGTTTTTGGGCGTGATTATAAGGTTTCATACAATACTGTTGCCTCGCAGATCTAGGCTCTATGTTTTCAATCGAAATTAGACGTACTGAGAGATCAGGCTCCTTAGTAATTCAATTAGATTAAATTTTGACTCGGACCTCTCCAGCGTGCCAGTTTTGTCCACCAGAGCCTCCGAGGAAACTATTCGTACTTTATTTTGCTGTAGACGTCAGTTGTGTGATGTCGGTCATTGGCTGTAGCTGTAGAACTGTGGACTTATTATTACTCTTGTGCAGCCATACTCTCAAGAGGTATAGCTCTTGTCAATAGAGGGTGTAGGTATATTGATGGGTAGATAAAGTAGTTTTCATTCCTCAAGAGAGAATCTGACGTAAAACCCTTTTTTATATACACACTCCTAGCTGCTCCTTCTCTGCGTTCAAATTATCTCAAGCTTAGTGCTCTCGCCTAAAAAGGGGCTTCGCTTCGAAGCTGTTTACTCTCCCGACTTTAGAACTTGAAAATGCTCTAACCTCCGCTGGGCTTCCTTCTTGGTGATGGCGTAATGCTGACCATCGATGGTATTCAAGCGTTGAGCCGCGATGTTGGCGTACGAGGTGCGTCCTCCCCAGGCCATTCATCCTTCTTTAGCCTCAGGGGTTCGGGGAACACCCGCCAGGAACAAAGTGGTGCACGAGCGGGTGTAAGCATGACCCCGCACTAGAATTATATTAAAATCCACGAGAAACAAATGGTTTCTGTGTAACAGCAGTGAATCGTGTTACGGGGCTTTTCTAGCCATTCAGCTAAGTGCCTCAGACTAGCATCGGATTTCGGTAGGGCTGTTGATTGAATCTCACCTGACCTACATTAGTAGCAACCTTTCTACACCTTTAAAACCTCTTTCGCTGAATTTTTTCTTTGCTGGTGGATTGAACCGAGGTGTTTAATTCGTCGGTCCCGTGAGATCAAGAGACACATCAATTATGATGACACATCCGAATTCTCTCTTGGAACGGCTCATCTGCATTTTCACATTGATTTCAATTGTTGTAGCTGCTACTCCTCGAACCATTTACAAAGATGTGGTCATCCTTGGTGGAGGAGCATCTGGTTCGCATGCTGCTGTAAGACTTCGTGAAGACTTCAACAAAAGTATCATCATTGTCGAGAAGCAAGACAACCTGGTATGTTTTTTTGTAGATTTATCCTCACCCTGATTCCATGCTCCAATTCTTCATCTTAACCTTTCGCTTCCTTGAGGGTGGGGTTGACGATCGTTACAGGGCGGCCATGTTGAGACGTACATAGATCCAATCTCTGGAAATCCATATGATTACGGTGTCAACTCATACACCGAATACGGCGATGAAAAAGCTTTTTTTGCACGCTTTAATCTCACGCTCGTGGACCCCACCTCAGTGAGGGTCAATACGACCAATATTGACTTCATTTCTGGCAAACCACTAGTTGGGTACCAAGGCCCTTCTTCCGCGGATGTGACTGCGGCACTTCAAAGGTATCTCAACCTTACCTCTAAATACGAAGCCATGCTTCTTCCTTCCTATGCCAACTTCCCCACCGAGGTGCCTGACGAATTACTCACTAAATTCTCTGATATCGTCACCAAGTATGAACTCCAGGCTTGCTTGCCAATCGTGTACCAGATCACTGGGTTCGGACTCGGGAATATGGGCGATGAACTATTCCTCTTCGTCATGCAGGAATTCAGTGCACCCATGACGCGCGCTCTCCTAGGGCTGAAGGGTTCCTGGGTTCCATCTACACATCGAAACCAAGACTTATACGACCGGATTGGCACTTTGCTAGGAAATGACGTTCTTTACTCCACAACAGTCGTCAACTCAACTCGTACCGACAGCGGTGTTCAGCTTCTCGTGTCTAGCGATAAGGGAGAACTTACTCAAATCATCGCCCAGAAATTGCTCGTCTCTTTCGCGCTTACTTCACAAAACACAGCTCCTTTAAACCTTTCCCTGGCTGAGCAGGATGTTTTCTCAAACTGGGGCCTCGCACACGAATACTGCGGCATCGTCACCAGTCCCTCGCTCCCTATCAACGGTTCACTAGTCAACATCCCCTCCTCCGCCATCCCATCCAACTACCTCGCTTTCCCCTCGTCCCCATTTGTAGTCCGTTACCAGTACTTGGGCGACAAGAACTTCCGCATCCTGCTCACCGGGACAGAGAACTACACCACCCATCTGGCTCTTTCGCTTGCAGCCAGCACACTCAACAGACTTGCTACTGCAGGGGACCTTCCCCAGGTTTTAAATCTGACGTTTGCAGCGTTTACGGAACATACGACGACGAGACAGCATGTCCCGCCTGAGGCAGTGAGGAGCGGGTTCTATGGGAAGCTGTACGCGCTTCAGGGGCAACGGTCGACCTTCTACACAGGCAGGTCGTGGACTGGGCAGTTTACGACTATCTTGTGGGAGTTTAATAATCAGTGGATGTTGCCTCGCTTGTTGGCTAGTTTCTGACGGACGACACAGAATCTTTGCATCAGTGTATTCTGTAAGTGTTGCTTGCACTATATATATGGGGGCAGACATGCGCGATGATAGGGTTAGTGTTTAGTAAACACTGATACTTGGGGAATGCGCTTGTTAAGATTGACAGCTAAAGTAGTCTGAATTACAATCGTGCAGTTTGGACTACCCTGCCTGAGCTATGAACAAAGCCCATAGGATATATTTTAATATTTTGAAGTATTATACTTCAAACACAATCCATCCGAGGTGTAATGTTTCAAACAAGTCTACTTGCAGTGTAGTTGTCACGAGACTGAAGGCTCCCGTCACCCGTGGACATGTTCTGACTTTATCGAGATGATAAATTTTATATGTGGCTAGGGAAGCAAAGAAGTTAGTTAAACTTAGCTGAGCAGCTACAGATATCATATGTAAGTGATAACATCTTCAACCGTTGGTCTGGATAAATTTCCAATATATGAAGTATATTGCTAGTCACGTGATTTAATTCCGTTTCTATATTTCTACCCAGCTTAGGTTTACCCTTTATATCAACTACTAGAACCATTTTCCGAGCCATAATTTAGCGACTGTGGTTTGAAAAAGTTGGTTTTTCAATGGCTAATGCTTTCCTCCAGCAGCAATAAAGCACACCGAAGTAACACGTCACGAACTCCGTACCTACACTATCTAGCGATCTCATAACGCCATGGGCCGAGAAGATGCACTGGATATCTCGTGCTCTCCTAGTCGCGCTATATTTATTTCCCCTAAGATGTCGAAGTCATTCCAGGGATTGGCACTTCGAGACAAGTCTCCATCAGGAGGCGGCACAGCGACAGAAGCTATTCCCGGAGCCATTAATGTTGTGGGTCTCCCATGGCAAGAATGGAACGGTTGATTGCCCAATTACCCCTGCCGTTTTGGTTCCGTAGCTTGGCGGGAGTTTCGGAAAGGCACAACTGTCACGGTCGTGATTGGAGGCACAGACGGTGTCTCAAACTCGACCTCTGCGGTCAGCGAGACTTACGTATTTAGGTCCTAATTTTCTTCCTACTAAAAATCCCAACTTTCTATTCCTTCAAGTATCCAAACATCTTCTCACCAACGCGCCCATCCAGTACGGGGGAGTCCCATATAGCAAGGCCGTATACCCAGTGCTTGTTTCCACAACATATCTCGCACCATGGTTGACGTTGTTTCGATTATCATTGCCGTCGTCTCCCTCATTGGGTCGCTCGTCGCAGCTGGCTTCACCGGGTGGATTTCATTCTATATCGACCAAGTCAAACGACGCTCTGAAGCCAAAGCACTGGTCCACAAATACAGGGATCCGTTGATGTTAGCCTCTTATGATCTTCAATCGAGACTCTATGGCCTTGTCCAGTACAACCTTCTTCGCTATACTGAGGACAAAACCAAGAGAGATCTCGTTTATGTTTACACAGCTTTCTTGGTTGGACAGTATCTTTCCTGGACGTATATTCTCCGCCGCCAAGCCCAGTTCCTCCGTTTCTCGACAGACAAGACCAACAGACAACTCAACCAAATCCTGGACAGTATCACAGCCACGTTCAGCCAAGACCGAAACGCAGGCGAGGGGCCGTTCATGCTCTGGCGTGGGCAGCAGATGGCCATCGGAGAGTCGATGACCATGGCGGAAGAAGGACAGCTCTACTGTATGGGTTTTGCCGCTTTTGCGCATAAATTCAACATCGACGAGGAATTCAGAAATTGGTTCCAGCCCATCGAAACGGGTATTGACCTGCTGGTGGAAGCAGACAAAAAGGGTGATTCCAAGGCAAATTTTAGACTGCGCCGACTACAGCATTTATTGGTCGATTTGGTCCTTCTTTTGGACCAGGATGGTGTTACATCGAGGCAAAACAAACAGTTGAAGGTTGATGCGGCACATGAGTGTACATGTCAAAATTGTCCCGGTGCGGTCAAGCTAGCGTCATCATCTGTCTCTCCAATCTCAAAACTCCCCGAGCCATAAGTTTTTGTGTCGAATTCCTGGTTTAGTTTCAACGTTAAGGGTTAAAGGTGCATTTGTCGTCCTTACCAGTAATAGTGCCAAGATAAGTGGAGGGTACGTGGACGAGGAATGATTTTTGGCCCTCTGTTATTATTCGAGGGAAAGTGAGCAACACTCCCTCGCTTAAAAGTGATAGATTGTCAGCTGGAAGAGGCTTTTTAAGATAATGTTAAAAGTATCGCTTTACTAAGCGAGGTACTATACCTGAATAAAGCATGATAAATTCAAATATGCAGCTCACTGGAAGCAATATCTTAGGAGTCAGTTTCAAGAACGGCTTTGTATACTATTTAATCTCAGGGACAACCTTCGCATCCAAACTCTCTCTGTAAATGTTGTAGCCATCATGAGAGTCTAGTATTCTTAGCGGGGATTTTGTCTCCCCTGCTCATAGCGGTCCAGGCTGAGCATTCTCAGGCAAAGGCAAAATTCTTTATTACGGTTCAATTTTGGTGGAGATTCTCTTGTGGACTTGCGGTCTATTGACACTGTTCAGACTTTTTTGTTCTTCATTCCTACTTTTCAAATTTGGCACAACTCGAGAATTAACATGGAAAGCGCCACGCCATTAATCGGTGTCCTAACTCAAACAGTCAAAGTTTTCAATAGACGATCTGTTCCATTGTGGTCGTATGATATTAATGACCTCTCCCTCCCGGCTGTCTACGTACACAAACTTGTTCAATTGTCTCAACTATTTCAATACACATTAATACTAAGCGATAGTCTTGCATCTTCTCTGGCCACTGTTCTATAGAGAAAGTATGTTCAACAATTTCCTAGCGAGCTTGGAAATCCATCAAAGTACAAAGAAAAAGAGATGATTCTACCTCACTACAGCATTACTTTGTTTTCGACTTTCCTTGGTCATCAACTTGGCCTGAAGCGATAGAGTCACCTTGCCAAATCTACTTATTAGGAGCTCCAACTTCTCTCCTTGGAATCCTAGGGCTTGCCCCAGGTGAACCCCCATAACCACTCCCAACAGCCGTGTGGCCACTCTCATCCGAGATTTGCGAGAACCTACTATCGCTCATTCCCCGATTGGATCTATTAACTCCTCCTATAGCACCCAGTTCATCAACACCCGTACCATTTCCCGCGTGGTTTCCGGCCAATGGCGCGAAACTATCTTCTCTCTCGCCAATACGAGGCTCGTGCCAGCCAACAGGAACGGGTGAGCCAGAAGTCGGCATCTCCATTGGTGGGCTTCTGGGTGTGTTATATCTGGTGTTATGACTTGGTACTTCTTTTGCTTCCATGTAGGAGGGGAGTTCACTTGTAGGCGCCCCATCTCTTGCCTCCTCGTGCTTGCGGCTGAAGCAGCAGAAGAATACCAAGAACCCGAGGAGAGCCAGTGCTGCAACCCCGCCGATGGCGCCGCCAACTATCGCTCCGGTATGGCTCGATCCAGATTTAGGAGACAAAGTTGGTGATTGGCTCTGGGTCGGACTTTGGGTTGGACCAGAAGTGGCGGATGAAGTTGATGTACTGTTATTGGTTGTGTTGGCAAGTATATAAGTCGCAGGATCTGGTGTATAAGGTGGTCGAGTTAATGTTGGGTTGAAAATATATTGAAGATATACATTATCCCATGCAAGAGGCGACGTTTTGACAGCACCGCCCGAAGGTGAGCCACCAATAGCTGACACGATTTTTGAAGGCACAAGGGCCGGTCGCAAGGATCCGGCATAATCGAACTGGCCAGTGTAGTTCATAAGCGGAATGGAGAAAATCTTTGCAGGCATCGAATTTTGACAATTTTGTGCATCTTCGACGCCGTCTGGAAGGGTTCTCTCCATTCCAGCGATTATAAGGAGATTTTCACCGACAAGATGACATGTATGGCCTAAAGATATATCAATCAAATTATAACGACCATCGAAGTCATATTTTGGAAGTTGGGAGATGAGGACGATTGGTGTTACGTACGATAAAGAGCACCAGGTTGTTGATAAAGTTTGATCCACTGAAAGGTTGGAAGACTTAGAGCCCATCTATCTAAAATTAGCTTCAAGAAGAATATGAGAGTGATGAATTGACATCTGATTTGTGGTTGTGGGGCCAGTTCCAGAGAAAGTTGAAATACCCGCAACCATGAGGATATTCCAAGAGCTCCCGTCGGCAGCTGTTATCAGAGAAAGACATAGCGCACCACGGCCGGCCGGGATGCCGTCTCCGCCATCAAACGTTGTTTGACTAAACCAATAGCCTGACTCGATATCGTATATATCTATACTTGTCATATTTATCTGTAGCCAAGAAGCTCATATTAGTGGAGTCCTTGTATTTGGGCACGTTCTCTTACCATAATGTTCTCTCCTGACGCTCCGTCAACTGCGATGCCCCAAGGTATATGAGGATTTGATGTTGTTTGACCTCCAACTAAAACCAGTATTCCCTGTGGGCCAACTGGTACGTAGATCATAGAACCATCCGTGCGCTGACGCAGAAAAGTTGGTGTAGACACATTAGTGAGGACAGGAGATTCGGGATCCGACGTATCAAGTCTCAGCATCCCTTCAAGATCTATTCACTTCATTAGAACCTCCTCTCTTCTTAAAGAAACATATACACACATTTATACGTAGAATAGAGACTATAATTTACGTAGTCGGGATCCGAAAATTGTTGGACGAACCCCTCAAATATAAAACTTTGGTTCAGAGCCGGAGCATCACAATGAGCGGCTGCGCCTGGCCGGTCAATCTTCTGTCCAGTATCAACATTCTGGAACTCTGTCTCGTTTTCCCATAGCTCCGTGTCTATGTCGAATTCCCATATCGCGGCTGGAGGAATTGATCCCGTTTGCACATATCCAGCAGTACTTGGAGGGCCGTTGCGTGAGTACCAGCCACCCAACTGGTATATTTTTCGAGTCTCGGCCGAATACCAGAGAGCAGAATCTTCCAGCGCTGGTGGAACTCCCGGTGGCTTGTGGATCGTGCGGTAAGGGAAGGTATCATTCTCCGTGAAGTTTTGCGACAAGTCGAGAACAAGAAGATTCACATCTAAAGAAAACCATCGTCAGTGAAGTCACCGGATGAGCGAAGGGAAGCCTGCTTACTTTGTCCTGAAACAAATCCATCACTCCCTGGCGGGGTATTGTAGAATGTTGTGTTGCCTTCAGGGGTATACTGTAGTTTTTAGGACATGCTCAAAATTTCTAGGTTGGTTGGTATACCGTATCTCCAGAATCGATATAAATCCGCTGACTGCCATTAACATAAACACCTAGATCGAGTTTCAGTCACTTCTATACCAGTAAAGCATTCATAACAACTCACTAGCATGCCGATAAAGTCTGCAAAAATGTTGTGTAAGATCGTAGATGCTACTATTTTGCGTGGGAGCCTGGCTTGGAGTCGATAATGGATTGGTGGAGCTGTTGGTAGATGTTTGTCTTCTGTAAATATATTCCGCATGTACATACGAGAAGTCAGCGAACAGAGGAAGCAAAAATGCGACAATGGTTGAAGACCTCATCTTCATCCTTGGAATCAAGAGATGCCGATGCAATTTCTGCATGGAAGTCTAGAAAAAGCGGGCACGGTGGAGATTGAGAACTTGAAGCACCTTCGGTGTGATTGGCGGTACCAGCGAACAGTCTGGGGAAAGTTTACCGGTTTTCCTTTTCTGATGGCGAAGAGAATCAAGACCCATACAGCAAGCGCACCTTATCTTTGAGTCAGTAGCGCAAAGTACAGAGTCAATTCTGCCTCATGCATGCAGCTGGGGGATCCAGATGCGTCTCGAACTCGTGAGCCTTATGCAGAGGAGGAACTTGAAAGACTTCAACATATCCGTAAGATCAGCCGACTTTGTTGATCTTGCATCTTGACAATCGGACTTGAACGAGAGAAGTTGGGGAATCTCGGAATTTCCAATAGAGACCATCTTGGATTGGCTAAATCGTATGCCATCTTTCTACCAGAGCAAAGTGAGGTGTAGGATTTAAACCAACACGGTATCAACAGCAATTTGTCCCGCATAATCATGATCCACCACATGAGCAAATTGAACGCCGCCTCTCCCCTCTTCCTGGGAACGTGAACCTCACCCTACAGTATAATCAGAAGAATCTAAACAGCTGCTTCTGAAACTTCATGCTAGCGCAGGAATGTGCATGCCGGTTGGTCGTTCCGCCGAAGCCTTGTATGCCGTGGCTCCCAACGAGATCATCCACGTTCGGTCTTTGAGAGGATTGTAATTCGCAGATTATGGCGTTGGTGCAGGATGTATGCATGAAGATTTTGGGGCATCGAACAAACCACAAGTAAGCCTCAAAAGTCGAGTTTAAGCGAGACCTATTGGGGAGAGTGAGAGACAACGCTAGTGTCAAGACAGCATCTTAACTGGCGCGCCGAACGGCAGCCGCAACGATTGTCATCACACCGGTGTATACCAAATGGTGGTGATAAGCCAACTTGGATAAGGAAGATCATCTTTGAAGAATACTTCTCGGGTGGAGAGTAGAGGTTAGAGAACATGATTGGCACACTTGAGCGGGTGAGCCTCATATTTGCTTCTAGACGGAACTCACGGCTACCGCAGAGAACGTGCAACTTTGTGCACTACCCTTGTTGATGCAGCAACTGATCATCCCCAGACTTCTCAAGGCTGTAGGAGCAGTAGCGAGCTCAAGTAACTTTGCACGATATAGAAAAGGCTGAGGATAGTGAAACAATTGCAAGTGGAGAGTGACTGGTACGCAGTTTCAAAAGATCTATTCCTTCCTGAATACATAATTAAAGTCATCGTGCTGAGGCTTTATCAATCACTCGGACCGCATCCACTATAATAGGTTGTTGAAAGGCTAATTATCATCGGGCAGAAATGATCAGCCTTAGACTCCGCACGCAAGAGTAAGCCACAGGGTTTGTCCTCCAGAGGCGTCCGCCACCCTTGTTGATCTACTTGGCCTTCAGTTGGGAATTGAGTGAGATTTCAATTGAATCGCACCCGAAGAACGATAAGAATTAAGCAGACCACTCGGAACAGCCGAGGAGCCGCTTCCTAAGGACACTAGTCCTGAGATAGTAATTAATCAACGTCAAGCGTTATCATGTGGCTTTTCATATGCTAAACAGCAGATGTATGGCGGAACTACTGAAATGCCCTGTTTGTTTGCCCCGCAGAAAGAAGCAAGAATATGTGAAAGTGCAAGAAATGCACAAGAGCTTTCTATAGTCACGTGGCAGTCCGGCTTTGCTGCGTGCCTACAGCGTACTAGTCTTTCGCGTTCAATTTTCATCACCACTTTCCTCTTGGACAACGATCGTCGAGTATGATAGCCGTAAACTTTCAAATTATCTAAGCTGTTTGCGAAGTGTATAAGTCTGGTTAAAATCTGTGCGACTATACTCCAGATGACATCATAATTACCCCACAAGTCTCTTCCTATCTAACTGATCTCCACCACGTTTTAACTATTCTTTCTTCTCTTGACCAAGTCTGGTAACTTATATGTATGAGAATCATCTTATTTAATAAAAAAATCGTGCCAAATAAACCAGATTTCGCACTTGACTGTTATGACTGATTGCAATGTCCAGCTTACAGGCCTACTTACATTGGTTGTACAAGATAAGTATTTATCAACACAATTTGCTCCAATTTAACGGTAATTTCAATATATATGTGTCTAAAATGAAATATAGTCTACTTTACATGAGGAATTTCTGTCGCCCAAGTTATGACATATGCATCCGGTGGTAGAAAAAAGAGAGTGTGGAAGATCTCGACGAGTAAGAACAACCTTGCTAGAATATAAGATGCAGTGATAAAAATAAGACCCACCCTGCCTACCAAGTCGATTTCGGAGCTCCTCGCGGATAAGCTAGGGTGACCCTTTACCCATTTAAAAGGGAACAGCAGAAGCCAGATGACTATCATATACAACGTGCACCAGAGACTAGCTACCCTCCAGATAACTTGCTCGGATCTTGAAGGGAATTGAAAGTTCCACGCGGCCAGGTGTAAGCCGCCAAAGACTGTGCATCCAACAAATACGCCTATGAGATCCTTTTCGCCATCGCAATCGATGGTGGTGTTCGAGATACATCCGCCAAACTCTCTCCCTGCACCAAAATCGTTCAGTATTGACATTCCTCCTCCAAAGTTTTTTGTTCCCTTCAAAATTTGGTAAACCGGCCATGGTATTCTCCTCTCATACGGAAGAATAGTATATGGCACCTTGACGCCCTTAGGTTTATTCCAGTTGAGACCATAGATCGTTATAGCACATACAGCATATGCGATGACAGCCACCTCCAATTGCGAGATCGCTAACCGCCCCACTACCCTAGTGATAATCTGAATTATTGTCCATAAAATTTGAGCAGCGGCAATGGTTTTCGCAAAACCGTCAGATTTGCTCTTGTCGTTGATCTGATCTACTCCCAAGTTGGGTAACTTCTCTAAACGACCTTTTGCTCAAAGATCGATGATGTTCGACGCAACCAGGTGAAATGGGTTCGAGTAAGAAACCTCAGCAGATATTTTGTTGTCATCGTTAGAGGATTCTCTGCTGCTCGGGATACTGGATCTTGGGTCTTGGGAGGTCGTTTCTGCTTGAATCTCCTCTTGTTGTGCTGCCATCTCAACACCTGTTAATTTTGGAGTTTCGAGATCATGTTGTTGGACTCCAAGTTCACTGGCTGTGACTTGAGTACCAGAGTCATATGCTGTCTGGGTGCTCGCATCAACTTTCTCCTTCAAGTTGTTTCCTGCCATGTCCCAACTGATCACAAAACCGCCCATATTGGCAAATAATGAATGGGTCAATGTCCATGGAACGCCATCTTCCTTCGCAAAATCTTGTAGTCGCTGTAGAGTGTCCTCTGCAGCAACTAAATCGGCCCAAGCTTTTCCCAACGACAACTTCTGGTGCTATGGCAGTCACTAACATCCATTTCGCCTTCCACCAAAAGCTTCTCAGCTCCCACATTGTATCGTCTAGCCAGCCGGTATTGCTGTCCTTGCGTTGTTCGGGTACGTTCAGGTGCTGTATCGTCCATGTGCATGCGAACAGTGTAAACAAACTGCTCCAGAGCAGATCTAAGGTTCCTTGGCTATTTGGTGGAAGCACAAAGTTCACAGTCGTTGTTGGAGTCGAGCATGTAGTTGAAAAAGTTGTATAGCCTTGCACAAGAGCTACAAACCCGAGGAGAAGTGGGACATTTCGCGACATTTCGATGAGGACCACAGCGTACCTAACACACCTAGGTATACAGAAACCCATTGCAGCTAAGAATGAAAGTTATTAATAAATATTGAAGATAATGGTTATCAAGTCATGATATGAGGTAAACAGAAGTTTCCAAACTGAGAGCCTGATCCTCGAACCTGGATCGCGGAGCCTATAAGGCGCTTGCAATTGGTGTACTCGGTGAGCTCCACGGAAATGAGCAAATTAGGTGACTAAGCGGTCCAAGCGAGCTTGTGCTAGATTTACGGAATTCCGCACGCTAGATCCTCCGCTCATTGGCTTACCGCCGCACCGGAGGAACCGTAACAAAAGTGAATAGTATTTAACATCTCAGGATCTGATGCGAGTTTGCAAACTCGACAGACGGTTCAGGCAACCTATGCCTTCCAGATATTCTTCCTCAATGCCTATACAGTGTGATCTAATTTGAATCCCTCTCTTACTTTCCAGTGGAATTATTCATTTACTAGCCCGTTTGCCCACAAAGACATTGCTTCTCCCGCCAAACAAAAATAAAACAACATGTCACGAATCAAATTTTACTATGCGCCAGGAGCATGCTCCCTCGCACCACATTTCCTCCTACGAGAAATGGGAATCGAATTCGAGGCCATTCCAAACACCGTCACTTTGCACACAGTCGTTTTCACCGAAGGATTCTCTCTTATCAACCCAAAATTGCGTGTACCTGTCATCAATATTGACGGAAATACAATCACAGAGTCTCCTGCGGTCATGACAGCAATCTCAGACCTTGCTCCCGAAAAGTACCTGATGGGACGAACGCCCTTGGAGAAGATCAGGGTGTATGAATGGATGAACTGGCTATCAGGGACGTTACATGGGCACGCGTTTGGCGGTGTTACTCGACCTGAACGACTGTCAGATGATCCCGCTGCTTACGAGGGGATCAGGGTTAAGGCAGTGAAGAATATAAAGGACTGCTTTGATATAATCGAGAGAAAGTTGAACGGTGTTCATGCAGTTGGAGGGATTCTCACAGCAGTGGATCCGTATTTGTTTGTTTTTTACCGCTGGGCAAATGATATGGGACTCAACATGCAAGAAAGCTGCCCAAAATACACGGCGCTAGTGAAGAATCTTGTACAGTATCCTGCTATCAAGGCAACTCTCGAGGTTGAAGGTATTCATTCTACTCTGTGAAGTACAGGCCTGGAGAAGGCATCCAGTGGCAATTATGAAGGAGAAGAAACAATATATTAGAGATAAAACATTCATCTTACAAATGGGACTTGTTGCTATACGCTTTTCTCATCGAAAAAGATTTCGGCGATCGCAAAAGTTTACCGTCATCTCTCACAGTTCGTCTCTAATACGCTCGCTGCCTATTTTTGTATTTGTTATCAACTCTTCATGCGACTGCCGATTTTCTACTGTTGCCAATATTTCCTCCGTCTTCCTCTCATTTCCATCTTAACTTACATATTTACTCACTATTTTGAGATTCAATAGATATCAAGCATACCCCTACTTCGACTTCAGTATTACATCTCATTCAGATGCATTTTGCTGCTATCTCCCTCAATCATCTCTCTATCTTGATGAGATTTCAAGAAGACAACAGATTACCGAATTTATAATCTATCCTAGGGCTGTGATCCCGTTCCAGATTGGGGAAAGTGAATGCGGCTGCTTGAGTCATCAAAAACCGGCAGATTCACTAGGCCGCTTCACATTTTCTCTTGACTATATATATTCTCTGCTGTTACAGAGTTTCTTCCCTAACGAAAGTGGAAGAATAAAAAATGGGCTGAGTAGTTGGCATGACTGTGAAGGAGAACAGAGACTTTGCTTCGAACGCGGAAATTTGCACATTGGCGGAAATTTTGATCAGCAACAGGGAACTCAGCTATTGAATTCAAAAGCACAATACTGTTTGCAGATTGAAATAGAGATGCTGTGTAATTCTTCCAATATCAGGCCAATTTGACATGAACAAATCAAATCGCCGCTGTCGATGCATGCTACTACTGTCGTATAAATCTTGGGCTTTGCGTGCAAACAGACCCAACTTGGAGAGAAACATCAGTGCTCACAAAAGCCGTAAGTGCGTTCATGCCATTCATCAATAGCCGCAGCAGAAAATCCAGTCCGAACATCTATGATCCTCTCCCTGTGCATCCTAGCTTCTGCCTTACTCATAACCAAGGCATTACCATCGGCATTTAAGTAGTTGCGCACGATTTCTTTAACTTCTGGGGGTAATTTCCCCCTCCCGCCGCCGTTTGAACTAATAGATAGTCCACCCTCTCGAAGTAATTGAACTAAGTTGATCGGTAATTTAGACATGGCAGCGGATTTGGTTTCTTCAGACTGAGAAAATACTGAATCAACCCACCAGTCTAGCTGCTGAGGCGGTACATTGGCGGTCGAGATGATTCGAACATGTGGATCGACTAGCCAGAGAGCAATGAAGCGGCGGTGACCTGGTTTCGTTGGATCTGTGAGGTGAAAGGGGGAGACACGGTGCTGACTGGTGTCATGTTAGAGTATTCTATCGTCAGTAATTGGTCAAGACTTACAAAACATTCGGGAATGCAAGTAATCGACCCGCACTGGTTTCAACGCTGCCGTAGTTCTGAAGACAAGGCCCACTTCTACCACCAAGCCGTGTGCCATAAACTTGCTCCATCCAATGATACATATCGTGGCCGACGGGATATTCTTCATGCAGATACGCAGATGTTTGCATCCGGAATGATAAGTTAGAAGAAGTGATGTTTTCACTGTCAAGGTAGTAGAGTGCGGTGGCACAAATTCGTTCGTTCATTTGACCCTCGACCTTTAGTTTAAACATTAGATTTACTCTGTTAAAAAGTGGAAAATGGTTACAAAGCAAGGCAGAAGTAAAAATAAAAGAAGGAGTAAATTATCACTCACATGCCAACCCCCAGCTGGAAATTTCGGCTTTTGGGGTGTCAGTTCAATACTGGCAATCTTGACAATTATTTGTAGGCCGGATTGCCTAAACTTTATTGCAAGCCGATCGCTTTCTTCTGGGACATAGAAGTCGTCAGCATCCTCGAAGGATGGTGGCTCTGGCAGAACCGGCTTGCGGATAGATTGCCATATGAATTCATTATCTTCATCGGAGTTCTTATCCTTTTCACTTTCCTCATCATAATCCACGCTCTTGTCATTCAGATTTTCCTCAACATTGTCTATTCCTTCAGGGTAAGGTGGATCCCAGTTTTCGGGATTATCGTCACTGTTAAAGAGCAGTCAACCAGCTTTCTCACACGCCATAAACTTGCATGCAGGCTTGAGAAATACTTACTCTGGAGCTTCCGGCGGGTAGAACCTGGATTCCGTACGCCCTGGACCTTTCTTTGACATGGAAGTAGTGAATGAGCGAGAAAGACATTGGTCCCAAGCAGGAAGCGCTGTCTCAATCAGTTTTTCGATCGTATGGTATATTTCGGCGTGTTGGTTAGGATGTAAATTATTGATGTAGCTTGTGAACTTGACGCTACCATCTTGGAACGTAAGATTTGAAGGAAGCCACTGATATGTATCTGACCAGAAATTGGGCGGAACGGTGCTGCCACCAATGTTACAGTTGATACTTTCTTCAGCACTTGGCTTGTTATCGTTTGGAATGACTTCGCCTTTCCCGGACCACTTGTCAATAGCATCATTAATTCCAACAACTTCGTTGTTAAAAATTCTGCTTCGACCGTAAACAAGTGGATACATGGAAGGATGAACAAGATCCTGAACCATCTCGCTAGAGTTGGGATGCCAGTCCGGAGAGGCTTCTTGGTCCGCCTTGAGTCTATCAAACGCTTTGCGCAGCTCATCTCGAAGTTTTGAAGTAACAAGCGTATCTGACTTGACAACTGTTGCACAAGCATCAAGAGTGGGAATCAATCCTGATTTTTCGTAATATCGAGCTTTATTTCGAAGTTCTTTCAAACACTGTTCTTGATTAGCAAGCCTCCCAAGTCAAGTCTCCAGCCGAAAGTGCTCACATAATCAAATGCTTCATCCGAAATGATGTTTTGCAACGGTTTGATCCTCGTTGGACCCAGGTCAAAATCGATTATCTCAGTTTCACGGCTTCTTGATTTTGCACCTGTGGCCTGTTTCCAAAGTGACTCGTCCGGGTACTCGAGCGCTTCTTTGCGCCATTTGGCGATAATTTCATCATCAAAGACCTTTTTGTGCCAGTTATCTTTGTCCATTAACTTATCCATGATGATCATCATAGCTACCTCGCGCACTAGGAGCAAATCAGAGTCGCTGCCCCAGCAATTGCCATGCATGCCCATAGTGTATAAGCAATGGTCGTGCTGTGGAAAGTGCCTCAAAGGCAGACCAAGCCCCGGGTACTTTGCCATAGCTCCCAATTGTCTGATTATAGGATGTTCGGTCTGAAGATAAGTTCTGAGACTCTCGTTTTGAGCTGACTGATCGTACGGAAGGCCGAAGTTAGTGATGGGTCTCAGACAAGTATTTATGGTCTAGATGTACGGTAATTAACAGAACTGAATTACTTCTTAGACACAGGCAACTGCGTGCTGCCTGCCAAATCGCGGTCATTTTCAGTTCATTTTATTGACTTGGTGTGAAATCTGCAAGGAGGTAGTCATTTAGGCTAACCATATTTGCCGTGGATTGAGGCAGCAGAAGTCCGAGCGTGTAGCTCACGTGGTTTAGTTCCAGAAACGACCCTCTCTTGGCATCCCCCTGGCCCATTCGTTAGGGAACGGGTTCGAGACACCAAGTATTTTGACTCACGTTATCTAGATGCAATGGCGGTTATCATTTTACCAAGATATAGACGACTTTAGATTTAATCTCATCACGTGCATGAAACGGAGCCGGAGATCCGATTAGCTTCGACAGCTCCTCTTTATAACAGGTAGGTAGATATTCTTCACCTGTGTCATTTTTGCTTATATCTATCTATCTATCTTACTATTTTAATTTTTGTCTAAAACTCAGAAATTGTTAGTTGTGTTGAGCATGACAAAGCTGCTGAGAAATTGAGGGTGGAAATAAAAATGCTGCAAGCTAGATTCACAAGTGAGAGATGTCGCCTGAAAAATAAAAGTAAAGCTGAATGCCAAGAGGAGCATGAGAAACCGTCATTCATGAATGAGAGGTTTTCAACTTTGTGTCTCCTGTAGCCTCGCGCCAAGCACAGCATCTCCTCCACTATTTCGCTTGCACAAGACGCAGCATATGCAAAGGTTCGGCTCTGAAGCCTTGGCCTACATACCTACCTTCAATTGCGTTTGGAACATGGCTTATCAGCAGCCCTCGTCGTTAATCGTACGAAATCCTCTGTCGCAATCAGGCGATAGGTATGAAAATCTACCTACCCGTTTGTTTTGGGCTGCCTGGGAATAATTTGTCTAGTTTTTCTAACCCCGCCACCACATCAAACATAAGGCACATCGTTAGTCTTGAAAACCAAAATAATAAGACCTTATTTATACACCAATTCTCGCACTTCACAAGCATATTCTCAATCTCGCATACATATTCTCAATCCCAAGCCATATCCTCTCAACCTTACATACTAAATTTCAACCTCAAATCTTATCAGCAACCGCATCATGCCTCAACTTCTCTCCGGCCATGATTACAGCGTATGGAAAATAGCTACCTTCGGAAATCCCTACGAAATTTGGACTAATGGCCCCCGCGTTGAAGCTATGACTTCTCTCACGGGTGATGACCGTTCCTTTGCGGTCCGTATGCTCATGTTCGGGGTCAATCACGGTGACGGCTACGCTGCTACCGGCCTTGCAGCCATGGGCGAAACTTCCGCTCTCCCTGCACTGAAAACTGCACTCAGCACCTCGACCGGTGAAAATCGGGACTTTATCGCTCAAGCAATCGATGATCTTTCTCTTGTTCACGCCAGTTCGGGAGCATCCGACCTCCCGGCACCACAAACGTCATTTAGTCTAACCAACAAAGAGGATCATGACCGTATGGACCAAGCATTCGAAAAGCTCCGTGGCAAAGCTGGTTCAGGAACATCTGCTCCTGCTGAGTCAGCTTGGCCAGGCCAGAACCCCGATTACTAGTAATCCAATCCAGCGATCGAAAAGCTGGGTTTGAGGGAGGAGGAGGTATAACAAGAGAAATGAGGAGTAGGGACGAGAATGAGCAGACGGATGGGTGGGAACTATTAGGTTGAGGTTTAAATGCAGAGTAGAATCCAAGAATGGCACTTTCCTTTTAACAAAGATTTCATACTCAACAGAATCGCAGCAAGAAAGCCAGAATCATGCTTCAAGATCATTGATCTCGATATAACCTCAGAATACTTTTGAATGAATTTCCTTTCCTAGGTAAAATATATCATATCCCTCGAGTCAGCAGCAGATTTATTCCTAGCGATAAGGCTTAGCACTAGCAATTTAGCACCTCATCAAGCATTTGAAGTTATAGGTGACTGGAATGGCTGGCTTTGCCGCCGTCATTGACTTCCCGAGAGGAACCGGGACTAATTATAT
Organism: Arachnopeziza araneosa; assembly: GCA_003988855.1. Classification (NCBI taxonomy): domain Eukaryota; kingdom Fungi; phylum Ascomycota; class Leotiomycetes; order Helotiales; family Arachnopezizaceae; genus Arachnopeziza; species Arachnopeziza araneosa. Next base: position 57,114 of record QYAI01000111.1, read on the forward strand.
TTTGATTAGCAATAGCATCAGATAACTTTGGGAGTGCAAAATCTAGCATTCACAGATTCTAGGTAGATGATTGGGTGAATATATCTAAAGATAGAAAAGTTGAAACGTCATGGTGAAAGCAGCTCATGTCACGTGATCGAATATGGTAGGTACGTCATGCTTCCACCCATGCCTTGGAACTGGATAATTTCTTATAAACAACAGAAATAAATTCTCTATTTTGGCTGCCAAGATTAGATTCAATAAATCTACTCAATATGTCAATCACTCCTGAAGAATACAAGGTTAAACGGTTCGTAACAAATACCTTCATCCTTCACAGCTAAATATCATAGGACTGGTGACTGGCTCCCTCAAGATCACAGAGTGCATAAACAATGGCTCCAAGACACTGTAGATCATGTGGAGAAGAATCCGAAAGCTCTTCACCCTGTCCTCGAGGAGTTCAAGCAAATGATCGAAACTGACACTCGACTGCATATGCTCTTTAGCTCCATGTTTGAGCAGATTCCAAACAAGAAGCAATACACTCGAAATCCAGCAGGGGAGCGACAGATCCGCGACTATTATCATATGCTCGATTTGATGAACCATCTCTTGACTACGGCCCCATCATGGAGCAATAGCGAGCACCAAGCTGGTTTGGTCGGTCTCCTTTTCACGGCCTCTACGACTGGCCTATGGGAACACCTAGCGGATTTGCCGTCTTCCAAGACCCACAAGTGAATACTATGCTTAAGAAGATTCTTAATGTTTGGGGCGAGTTCCTACAATCAATCGAGTCAGCCAAAGTTCTCGACACAAGTCCTTCCGGTTGGTTTGGGGAAACAGGTCACAAGGAGCTCCGAACAGCAGCTAACGCAGCTGCGGGAACTTCACATAAGCTCGAGGATATAATTATCTGTGATCCAAGGGATAAATACCATGGTTTTAAGTCTTGGGATGATTTCTTTACCCGTCACTTCAAGGAAGGTATTCGTCCTGTTGCTTCTCCAGAAAATGATGACATAGTTGCAAACTCATGCGAATCGAAACCGTACAAGGTCGCTCGTGATGTCAAAGCACACGAACGTTTCTGGATCAAGGGCCAACCTTACTCAGTTCTGGACATGCTAGCCCACGATTCACTCGCAGAGCAATTCGTTGGCGGGACAATCTATCAGGCTTTTTTGTCGTCTTTAAGCTATCATCGTTGGCATTCACCTGTCAGTGGAAAAATTGTGAAACAGTATGTTGTCGATGGAACGTATTATTCGGAACCACCATTTACAAGCTTTGCATCTACTAATGGTGAAGATCCCGCTGGTGAGAATCTGGGACAGGAATATTTGAGTGCTATGGCTACAAGAGGAATCATCTTCATTGAGGCGGATAATCCTGAGATTGGCTTGATGTGCGTTATTCCTGTCGGCATGGTGGAGGTCAGTACATGTGAAATCACAGTGAAAGATGGTCAGCATATCAAGAAGGGTGATGAATTAGGAATGGTGAGTCAACTTTAAAAAGTCTAGAGATCTGGCTGATAACAAGCAGTTTCATTTCGGTGGATCGACGCATTGTATCTTGTTTAAGAAGGGAGTTAAGGTGGAGGGTTTTCCAGACCATGGAAGAGAAAGTAATGTCCCTATGAGAAGTGAGCTTTGCCGTGTTGTTAGATGGTGCCAGATAGGCTCTCTTTGTGCAGAAGAAAGAAATCAATGTTGTGAAACAAAAACCACTTTCTTGAATAGAATATTCCGGATCATTGTCGCTAAGCAAAACAACAATAGGGGGCGTGTTCGCTTAGATAAACAAAGGACAATCACATGACCTAAACTAATCACAGATATCATGTTACAATCTCTGTCTTTCTTTGCGACTTTAAAATTTCATCCTCCACCAACCGACAAAATTCCAAGATGGAAGATCCTGCGCTCCCGGAGCGCGTCTCCACCTCCCTCTCCCTCAAGATTGACAGTTCGACAATCAAGGATGCAGGCCGCGGCCTGTTTGTTCACGAAAGTGTCGGTGCTGGAGACCTAGTCTTCAGCATCTCTAAACCATTATTGCACGTTGTAAGTAAACATCTACAATCATCCACTAAACTCCCTTCTTGGTTGTGTATACTCCTCTTTGACAATCATGTTTGAAAATACCCTCTTATTGCCAGATCTTATTTTTTATACAAGCTTTACGTTTCTCTGATAATCCTACTATCTCACCTCCCGTTGTCAAAGCTTGCTTTCGACAATCAAAGTCGAATCTTGAGCCGCTTTGTACAAGATAGCTTTCGACAATTTATCTGGCAATACCTTCGACTGTTCTAGTAACCAGGGTTTGACAAATATCTCAAGATTTAATTTCCTTATAGGAAATTTGTTTTCTAACAATTAGAGTTTCATTTTCGTTTTGTGTGCTAAGTTTTAGCTTTTAACAATCATGCTTCAGGACCTTTTCTTATTGCACGTAATAGTTTTCAACAAATATTGTTAAACTCCTTCGTTTGTTGATAAATTCTAACTTTCGACATTAGGCCAACGACTCTGAGCGCGACGAGAACAACGAAGTCCTCTGGAGCAGCTGCAACAGGGGCAACACTTGCGACCACTGCTTTGCAACGGTTAACGTTGCAACTGTCGATAGGCCAGTTCAATTGTCGGACTGCCCTGGCTGCGGAAATCTTTACTATTGCTCCGCTGAATGTCGAACTGCAGCAAATCTCCATCATCACTCCTCCGAGTGTGAGGTCCTGCGCCGGGTAGCCAACGCTCCTCTCGTCGGAGCGAGACGCTGGATCCACTCCTGGCAGGTCAGGGCAATGTTCAGATTGCTTTGTGGGCTAGAAAATGGAAAACTCAGCGCAGAAGAAGCAAATGAGTTATCGACAATGAGCACTCCAACCAGCGAGGAGATTGGAGACAAATCAGCATGGGAGGACCAAATGGTCAAGTTGGTAGAACACTTCAAGGTTGGCACAGTGGACATTGAACTGGTCAGAATGCTTTGTCGACGAGTGCGTTATGTTTCGACCATCTACTTGAAAATTTGCTGACACATCAATAGATTGAGGACAACACTATGACAGATTGCCGACCACTCTTGAGAAATAATACTGCATCATCGAAAGATCGAAAAATTTGGGTCTCTACTGCAATATTTGTCGACCCTTTTGCTGCTACAATCCAACATTCCTGTGAGCCTAATGTCTACTGTTATTTCAACGGCCCGAAGCTTCATATTCGCGCGTTTAGAGATATTCGAGCTGGAGAGGAGCTATTTTTCTCATACATAGGAGTGACTGGAGACAATAGAGCACGAAAAGAAGAGCTTCGGGAGGATTTTAACTTGAACTGTCATTGCTCGCTCTGCAACGAGGGGGATCAAGGACCATGTGCTTTGCGAAGCAAGGTCAAAAACTGGTATAAGCTTGTTGAACTGGCTCCAGACGGTGAGTTTCCTTCTTTCCGACTTACTGCTAGGCTCTTACAAAATCCTTTTATTTATTTATAAATACCATCGCTGGGCCTGCCCGAATGCTCTGTTCTCAGCTCACAAACAACTTACTGACTGGTCTCAGGTATACTGCCATCAAATATCCCGTATGATTTATGCGAAGAAATCCTCAAAGTTGGGCATCCTATATCGATCACTCCCATGAATCAAATTCTTCGAAACCTCTACAGATGTCAAATGAGTGAAAAAGACTACCCAGGAGCGTTAAGGACAATCCTACAGTTGTATTGGGTCTGCGAGCCTGACTGTGAACCGACGCTCTACCCATGGCAGCGTATCGACACCCTCAAGACGGTGATTGGCACTTTAGTCCACTTAAGGGGTCTTCCAAAGATTAATTCAATTGAGAAGAAGAAGCTGGACTACATCATCCCGGAGTTGAGATTCAACCTGATAAAGCGAACAGCAATCTGCTTCGGCGTCGATTCCGAGGTTGCAAATTTCGAGAAGCGTATAAACTCTAGTCTGGCTACACAGGGTGATGGAACTCAAGTTGAACGTAGACGATTTTGTCTACAGATGGAATGGCTTTTGCGGAACTTCGAGATTGATTACAGTACCATGCCTAGAGAAAGAATGGTTCAGGAGATGCAGTGGCCGCCGCTATCACAGACCTAGGGGATTGTTTCTCTGATCTCATTCTTCCAACTAACATATTCATTTTCACGAGATGGCTGTGAAGCATCCTTCCTTGTTGGATCTGGAATGTTCATACCGACTAGAATCTTGTGTTATTCTTCGCATTAGCACGCACTCATTCTGATATCATGATCGAAAATTACCCAAGGTTCTTCACCTATAGCACAAGATTACTGATAGGGTCAGCAAGTAAATATTCCGAGTTACTCTCATTGGCACATTTACCTTTGTAAGAGGAGTAAGGAGGCATTTCTGGCTCTTCATAATAGTTTCTTGTACTGTATTTCGTCATTAGAACATTAAAGTTGAACGAGATTGAACCTGGAAAACCAACGAGAAGTAAAACAATTCGTGGTGACCTGCAGAATTTTCAAGTTTGTTGAAGAGTAGCAGCCGATTTTAGAAACTAGGAGTAAGTTGACTGTGAGATATGAGTAGATTTTACCTAATTCCATAAAACAAAACAGAATTTAACAAGCAAGTACATCCTCTAAAATGCCGATATTAGCAAATCAGAAAGTGGGCTAAGTGAAGACTGAATCATGTGAAAGGCATCCGGAGGAATTTCAGCCTGCAAATACGCGGTGCGCGTCTGAGTCAATGAACTTTGCAAATACTTTAAATACGTTAGCTCATATTCACTAATTAGTTAGTTGCAATAAGAATTTTTCTTCCTTAAAAGCGCGTCAGCCATTTTTCAGCCACTTGGCAAAGCCCTCACATTCAATGCCACCTAGAACATCCACGCACAATCTGTCTTCAATTTTCTAAAGAGTTTTCAAGAATCGGCGTTATTTTGTTCCGAATACGCTGTTTTTGACGTAAGATACTTGTGCCACAATATGCAACATACCATTCGGTATATTAGCCTGTGCAACTTGGTTTATTCTTATCCACATAAATATCCCCGCCTCGCGTCGTAGTTCTGTCGTGCGAATGAAAAACTAAACGACAGTTTTCGAAACTTCAAGTGCACGCCAGATTCTCAACACCCTGCAATCTCAAGTTTCTCCTCGCATTAGGCCAGCACAATTCTGCCTCGTCGGCAATGCTTCGAATACTTCTCGTACTACTTCCACTCTGCTCTGCAGCCTTGCTTCCAAGGCCCAGTGGACCCTACCAGTTAACTCTTAATGTCTCCCAGCTTATTGATACCTCTCGCAAAGACCCCTGGGAGAAAGACACAATCGAGTATCGCCGGCTGATGATATCACGTTTCGACCCACTCCCTCCCGACACTTGTTATAGGAACGAACTGGTCTCATATATGTCACCAAATATTTCAGCAGCTATGGATACTCTCCTTGCTCCTTTCGGTTTTCCGGCAGGCCTTTTTGAATCTCTCAACATGGTCGTCTGCTTCCAACCAGAATTCGACAGACCAAATGCAACTTGGCCAATTGTCCTGTTTTCTCCTGGACTTGACGCCACTCGTCTCTTGTACTCAATGGTGGCACAAGAAGTTGCAAGCCAAGGCTACACCGTGATTACAATCGACCACCCTTTCGATACCACCGTAGAATTTCCAGATGGGACCGTGGCTTATGGCGGGAATGTGAATTTTTCAGACATCAACTCTATATATCATGCTCTTGACATTAGAATGAATGACATCTCGTTTGTGCTCGATACCTTGGGAATCAGATATGACGCACCACCAAACGCGAGCGCATTGGCTTTTGGGCATTCTTTTGGTGGAGCTGCTGTTGCCGCAGCAATGCTCAATGACACACGAATTCGCGGTGGTGTAAATCTCGATGGAGAACTGTTCGGTGCAGTTATCGACGCTGGATTGGGTCGGCCTGGGATCAATCAATCCTTCATCCTTTGGGGATCTGAAGGCCATAATGCGTCAAGCGAGCCTGAGTGGGGAACTTTATATCAGAATTTAATGAAAGAGGGCATGTTTGAAAGAGAATTGGGGTTGCTAAATGCATCACATCTCACATTCTCTGACCTTCCGCTAATTGCTGATGCTACTGGGAATAGGACAACTTTGCCAGAGGATGCTCAAGCAGTGGTTGGATTACTCCCAGGAGAAAGGGTGCTTCAAATTCTAAGCAAATACTTGAGTGATTATTTTGGGTTTGTGTCGCGGGGAAATGATGGAGAGGGACTGCTGTCTGGACCCAGTCAGGAATATCCTGAGGTCGTGTTTCTCGGATAAATTACCAAATGGCATTGCGTACAGTTCTCGAAACAACCCAAACAATACACACTCAGATACCTAATATCAGAAAGAATTTATGTAAAAAGAAACCAGCGAGGATGAGATTGTCTAACCTTCGGATTATCGGAACATGGTTACGAAATAATTCTCTTGACTTAAACCCAAAGTTATGGCTCTCTATGCTAAATCCATCACGCGTAGAGGAAACACCTCTGAGGCTCTGAGTCTCACCTTTCTGTTCAAAAAAAGCTTCGTCCTTAATTTACCTCTGCTGGCTCTGATTCATATATTAGTTGAGACCACTAGAGGAGCAGTGATGATAGCTTTTCAAAAACTAGGGACAGAACTACCAGGGAGAAAATGTGTAGACTACCATCAAAACAACAACAGGTCAAATTTTTTTAAGGATATCAAGATAACATAGTCCACTTGATTATCGGCAATATGGAAATTCCTCCCTGGAAATCAATTATCGGATTAGAAAAAATCGATATCAACTTATTCTCTCCTTCAAAGCAAGAGCCAAGGTAGCCTTTGATTATGCTTGAACCACGCTTCGGGATCTTCTCGAAAGCTTCTTAAACTATTTGCTAGTTCGGTCACTCCAATAGATTCCATTTCACTGAGAAACCTGTCCCATTCCAGTCCAAGAGGCTCCAGCTTTGCGCCTCGTAAAAGTAATAACCGCACCGTCCCGGCCTTGGTACCAACGATAGCTGCTTGCAAAGCATTTTTGAAAACACCTCCCCGTATGTTCACATCAACTCCCCGGCTTAGTAATAGCTGCACTACCTCCACATATCCCTCGTAGGCAGCTGCTTGCAAAGGATTTCCAAATATGCCACCCTGAGCGTGAATATCAGCTCCTTGGTCAAGCAAAATCTTCACAATTTCCGCGCTATTCTGGAAAGCAGCTGCTTGTAAAGGGTTTCCCAATTTCCCAATTTCGATTTCCGCATCTTCCGGATCAATTTCGTAGATTTGTACCATCTTCTCTAACTTGTTGTAAGGAGTAAGCAAAGCATCTCCGTACGCATTAGCATCAGCTCCTTTATCAAGAAGTAGTCGTACTACCGTCTCGTCCTTGCGAGATATAGCAGCTTGTAAAGCGCTTCCATGCTTGCCTCCTCTCAAATTGGGTTCAATTCCTTGATGATTTAGAAGAATTCGCACTACACTCTCATTACTGAAAGTCACTGCTGCTTGTAAAGCACATCCATACCGCCCCCCTTCCATATTAACATCAGCTCCTCTGTCAAGAAGGAGCTCCACTACCTTATCGAGTCCGCAATATGCTGCTACTTGCAGAGCAGTTGTAAATTCTCCTCCTCGTTCATTGATGTCAGCCCCTTGTTTGAGAAGAAGTCCTATTATCTGAAAAGCACCGTGAGCAGCAGCATAGTATATAGGCGGAGGAAGATTATCAAAAGATCTTTTATTATTCGGGATTTTACTGGCGGAGTATAGTCTATTCATATTTAAAAAACTTTGCGAGGCGGAAATGAGTGCTTTAACGGCGAGTTCTTCGATGGAACGGGGAGTAAGAAGCGTGGTCCATGATTCTTGTGGGACGCGTTCAGCATGATTCATCCAAAAAAAAATTGCATATCGCCATAGTGGATGCTTAATAGCGCTTTCTTTCGTCGCTAATTCTGCCTCGCTGATTTGAAGGTGTAAGGCTAGACATGATGCTGAGATATGTAAGTGGGCATGATTTTCGGTCATCGCGAACTGAAATGCGTTTCCATCTCGAATGCGATGAGACATCAGATACTCCTTGACTGAGAAATGGGCGAAACGGACTTCGAGATTGTAATCTTTTCCTTCTATGTCCCACCTGTATGGGTATTTAGCTCGACATAATATAACTAGACCGGGCAAGTATCTAAGCAAGAGTCTAGGGTTTAGAAGTCTCTGCTCTACGTCAAAAGGAGGTGTTTGTTCGTAATCGAGTATAAAAGCTTCCGCAAGCTCGAGCAGATGAATTGGCCTTATAGAGAAGGCGACCCAAATCAATGCATTGAGCACTTTCTTTTTGAAGTCTGGATTGATATTGGTAAGCATCCTTTCATAGGTGGCATCGAGTCCTTTGGGAAGCGCTGTCAAGGCTTTGCTTATCTCACTTGGAGATGACAGTTTAGATAGTTCATCAAACTGACATACAACGTATTGAAACCTTGAAATATATTTTGTCAGCTACGCGATAACCTAAATGCTAGAGATCAAATCACATTACAAGGTATTCCTTGTTTGAGCTCTGATATGCTGCTCAGAGGAGAACAGAAAGGAATTTCGGCAAACTAGCAGGAATCAAAGAGATAAAAGACACAAGGCTTTTTTTGAGGTACCACTCACATTCCATCAGCGTTTGTTACCAAAGTTGCTTTTGTTTCTGCCTTTAGCTTGTCTGGCCAAAAGTCATATTCTGGCGCAGCAAGCGTCTTCTCAATATAAAGACCGATATCATGATTAATAGCATATCTGTAAAATGACAAGTCCATGGCAACACAAGATGGCGTCTCTAAAAGGCGATTGACGGAAATTTCAATGTCGATTTCCTTCCGACTCGTGAGGAGGATGTGTAAATTCTCAGATTTTGTCTTTTGGATATTTGAAAAACTTGAGAGAAGCCTCTTCCGATCACCATTCTCCAAGGGGCATTCGTCCAGAGCATCAACAACTACAAAGACTCGAGTAAAGCCTTGGGTTGTAGCTATTATTGTAGCTTCCAGAGTCTGCATGTCAGGGCGTTGGCCACGTTCTTTGAGTTGGTTGAGATCTTGAAGTGGTCGTGGAGTATTAGGACGATGACAGCATATTTGCTTTATCAATGAGCCATACATTGCCGTAGGATCTTGCTTGGCAGCATCACTAAAGCTGCAGTAGAAGTATGCTATTGCAGTATTGGGATCGGAATCATAGATATCTCGAAGATGCTTGATGATAGAAGAGCTAGAGGTACGCGATTAGTTCGGTATCAAGAGATTATAAATAGAAAAGGATTACCTAAGAACTGATTTTCCAGATCCGGCTAAAGTCATAGGTCAGCATGGAGTGATAATGAGGACAGAGTATTATACCATTTCCATATAGCCAGAGAAGAGAATTAGGAGAGTTTTTCCATGCTTGAAATGTTTTATCATCTTGAACAAGCCAATCCCCGGTCGTTGCCTCGTGTCTATCTCGTGCCAAGTTATAATTGGAAGATGGATCCACAGACGAGAGCCATTCAAGTAGGCCTGTTCTGTGAGTATCCTGTTGCGCCTCTTCAATTGCCTTGCGCAAACCAGAAACATCGGTACCAATCAAATCAAGCCGGTGACCAAGAGCCTCGCACTCTTCGTCATATTTTTTGTCTCTCCAAACCTCATTGATAGCTAAGAACGCGGTTTCCCTTGTCTGGACATCGGTTAGGAGTGAATCCCAGCTATCCCATTTAACAATATCCCTTCCAACCCTGAAACCAGTCTTCTTGGAATAGTAACAAATAGCTTTGGCCTCGAACTTCAGGATTTGAGTATAGAGCTCCTTCAAGGCGTCTTTATATCCAGCATGAGAGTTCTGAAAGTTCATAGGTTTCTGATCCTTGCGAGATTCGTAGCGGCGGCTATACAGTTCTTCTCGCATAGAACTTTGGACGATCAGATTCGACATATATTCAAGACCTTCGGCCAAGGCCTTTGCCTGAGATGATGGATTCAAAAACAACTAAACTAATTATTAGTCTTTGTCCGGCTAATCAAACGGATGCGAAATTCAGGGTTAAATCTTAAGACTCGGAAGCAATTTCATCCATGGATGTAGGAGCACATGAATAACGATCTAAGGTCTTGAAATTGATGTAGTACTTGAGAATAATGCTTTGCGAAGAAACTCACAGGCAAGAGGAGGCTAACGCCAGTCCAAGCAAGAGAGGCATATGGATTTGCGCTCACAGCATCACCGATGTATTCTTTGAGCGAGCCGAGGGTATTTGCAATGGGTTGCATTAAATCCTTAAGTGGAACCTCCCTCTCCCCAAATCTTACCCTCCACACGTTCTTGTCGACTTCCTCCGCCATGGCCTCAAGCAGGCTGGCGATCTGATCTTGACGTTCGATCTTCGAGGTTGAAAGCTCCGTCGTGGAACCTTTTGCGAGTTCGTACTGCTTAGACAGGACAGTCTCATATTGCTCGATCAGTCTTGGGTCTGTTCTTTGCAAATCGGCGTACGCTTCATCCCAAAGGTCGTGGATTGAATGGACTATTGGTGGCTCATTGTCAGTATTGTCAGAAGGTGATGCCGGGGTGAGTGTTATCTCGCTTGCTGTCTGGGTTGGTTCCAGGTCTGTTGGAGCTGTATCCTCTTGAGGAGGGCTGGAAAGCGAACTTGAAGTCGCAGCTTCAAAGGAGGGAGGACTATCTTTGCTTTTAGAAACTAAACCGAGCTTCTCTCGAATCTTCCAACGTGATTTTGGCTTGCCCTCAGCTTTCACGGTAGCAGTATCACGCTCTTTACCTGCCATTTCGAAAACCGATAGCCCCAACTTTCTCGTCGTCCCGAAGATATAGAAGAGGAGAGGTCTCAAGGCTTGCTTTTCTGCTAGAACCAGCGCTTAATAATTGTTAATTCCAATTGATTTACTCCTTTTCAATTGAATAGTGATGTAGAGATAGGCAATACTCAGCCTCACTTGACCAACTCATCGTGCTTCCACAACTGTTGGACGAAGCACGTGATCTCACACATTCTGTGGAGAAAAAGAATAAGACGACTTGATTATGACAAATTAAAGTATTGAATATACAATATTACTATAACGATTGACTAATATTCCAAGTCCTGCCAAAGATATCTGTGCATCACGTGATGTTACTAGGTTACACCAAGGTCATCCTGCAGCAAGTCTGCCTTGTCCACCAACACGCTTCTCGTCTCCTGTGGGCAGCTGCAGATACACGGAAGCAGGCCCTGTATCTTTCAGCTTGCAGTGCATCGCCTAGAAAGCTGCAGTTGCAACTGATTGATCTGTCAGTGTGATTGCTGCGTTTCAAAGGCTGAGCGGTTGTCAGCCGAGATACCAAGCAGCCTGGCGCTGGCTGGAGCAAAAGGAAAGTGACAGAAAGATATTGAAGCCTTGGAGCCTCGACTAAGCTGCCTTCCTTTTTCTTGCTCCTTTCTTTACTGTCGACCAAACATTTGGGGAAATTTACCGTACTTATATATAGGGTAAAAACGATCGACCTGAAGTGCGCCCAGCCAAAAGCCTATCCCAACATCGCGTCTCCCGCAGAAACACGTCCGATTAACCCACCAAACTTTCTCCCAGCGCCAAAACTCGATATCACAATGGCTCAATTGCCTCCTATTGGAATCATGGACTTCGTCCAACGATTCAAAGCTATGGAAGCGCAAAGAGACACAACCGACGAGCTGTTTAAGGTCTGTCGTCTGGTGGTGGCATTATAATTTGACTGACCTCTCCAGGGCCTTGTTCTGTACTGCCAACAAGTTGAGAATAGTCTGCGACAAGAAAATAGTCATCTCAAGCAAGAATTGATGGACGCACAATTAGATTTACAAGATGCTCAGGTTTCTCGACGGAATCTACAGCAGCAGTTGAATTTTGCCCAACAAAGGATGGAACAATCAATCACGGATTGCGAGAGTATAAAAGTACGATGGTTTTGGAAGCTGTTATCTGTTGCTGATCTCTTCAGAACCGGAATCCCTATATTATGGTTTTGATTGATGGAGATGGCATGATTGTAAGATTTTACAAGCTGTGGCAGCTCTCAGTTTTCTCAGCTAACATCGCCCAGTTCAATGAAGGTCTCGTTTGCCAGGGAATTGAGGGAGGAAAACAAGCTGCAAATATCCTCCGCGAATCGGTTTTGAAACAATGCAGTGGCTTGACAGATGAAATCGAAATTATAGCCAAAGTTTGTGCCAATTTTACCGGACTTTCTAAAGCTATGCTACGAGATGGAACACTTTGCAATACAGACGATCTTCGAGAATTCACGTTAGGTTTTACACAAGGAAAGGCATCGTTTGACTTTGTCGACGTTGGCCATGGAAAAGAGAGGGCTGATTCAAAAATCAAAGGTGCACAGTTCGCTGGCCTTGGTGACGTTGGCTGACATCTGCAGAATGTATGCGTTGGCACCTTCGAAATCATAACTGCAAACAAATTCTTCTCGGTATTTCGTTCGATGCTGGGGTAAGGTTTATTCTCATAACATTTGTTGTTTCTTTCCATCGTGCCAAGAGCTGAGGGAGCTGCCTTAACTTCCTCTCGAGTAGCACTTCGAGTCAATGTTTACAACATGCTAATTGCTTGTAGTACGCTCCGTTCTTGGACGAGGTGGTGGGAGACGACCGTAGCCGAATTACTATACTTGAAGGGCCACCAACAGTGCGAGAACTCGCAGCAACTGGTCTACAAATCATAAATTTCAACAATATTTTCCGAGCCAACAAACTGACAGCTCGGTCTCCAGGTGTGATTGGTGATCCAGGTGAAGTTCTCATTACATCTGCCGCACCACCAAATACTTGGGCTGGAGTCACATCAATTGCACCTCCTACCCCCACAGTCTCTCCAATGTTATCAGTAAAAAATGGTTCATCCACGACAATCAATATTAAAAAGCAACCAACTCCAACACCTGCTCCTGCAAAATTAGCTTGGGTACCTGAACCACGAGGTCTAGATGAACCCATCACTGTAAATGCCGCTGTTCTTGACAAGATCAAGCGCCGCACAAATAACAACAAACTCTGCAACAACCATTATCTTCGAGGTCCTTGCGCTAAAGGAGATGATTGCTGCTTCGAACACTATTATAAAGCCACAGAAGAAGATCTCAAAGCTATTGCCTATCTCACCAGATTGAATCCATGTACCAATGGTCAGGATTGCGAATTGGAATTTTGTATCTATGGACATCATTGTCCAAGTGTTACTTTCCAAGCAAATGGAAAAGAACCCGTCTGCAATGCCTTTGGATGCAGATTTGGGAAGGAGGACCATCCTCCTGGAACGGTGATCAAACATCCCAGGAAAGAGAGATGGGAGAAAGAGTATTAAATTTATCAGGGCTTTGCCCTAATCTTGAGAGGTGAACCCCTGTGGTAAATCCTATTTTCAAAAGCAACAAGTTTAATTTGATGGACAATTGCCAAGAATTGTTCTCCGTGGCTGAGAGGATATTTGCAAGGCATCTTCTGGACCTCTGCAAACTTCGCTCACTAATCTAGGTCTACTTTATTAGAAATTGACAATCGTTCCCCTACAGCTAGAATTGATCTGAATATCTTTACCCCTCACTCTCTTCTGTGGCTGATGGCAAGTGCCGTACGACGTTTATGTTTGGGTATGGATTCCATGTTCAAGTATTGCATAATATATATCTATCATTCGAAGTTGCTTGTCATCGGTATTCGATCAAGGAATAACACAGTACAACTGAATCTGATATTCATTACTCTTCTACTTGGTTCGTCCATACTCCACACGCTTAATGTCATCACCTCATGTGCAGGTCCTCCAAAAGATCTGATCTCCGCTTAGTCTTTCGAACGCCTCTTTGCTTCCATAGTTTGACTCTGATTGCCTTTTACATTGGTGCACCGTCGTTCCCTCCTTTAGCGCCATCGTTGCCCCCGAGTGGTGCACCGTCGTTCCCTCCTTTAGCACCATCATTCCCGCCAAATGGTGCACCGTCATTCCCACCTTTCAAAAGTTGAGCCATCATGGTTACCGATATTGATTGGGATTAGGCAGCTTAAGAGAATGAACTTATGATAGCCTTGAATATGATGATGCGCGTTCGATGGATTTTGGGGTTAGAGTAGATTAGGGGTACAGTAAGATTTTGCCAGTCTGGGGGAAAGGTTCTGCATATTTATAGATATTTTGGATCTCGCACGGCAGCATCAATCTCCAATCCCTTCTTTCAAGCTTATCACCCTTCATTTGCAAGATGGGATCGTCACACAACTTGATCAGACTCCCAGGTGGCCCAATAAGCCCCATCCACGTCGAAGACTTTGGTGCTACATGACTCGCAAGTATTCCTCATTGACCAAAAACAGCTTCGTGCAGTAAGGGTTAACAGAAGACAAAGCAAAGTATGCTGTCTAGTCAACCCTGCATTGGCTATTGAGGCACTATCTTGCATGAACCGGAAATCGAACTTTTATCGAGGTGCATAACTAGCTGACTAGCGGGAGTTCCCTCAAGGCTTTAAGTTAGCTTCCTTTTCGTCACAGGGTACGGACATGGGGTCTCGCATTGCACAGAACGGCAACGGCCTTGTTTAGGGCATGAGATTGGTTTAAAATAAATACAGTGTAATTGTACTAGCACGTTAGCGGATCATGAATCTCCAACAATTGATGAGATAGGGAAGTCTACTCCCTCGTCTCATCAATTTCTTTCTGGACTAGGTATCATTTATTTTACGTCTTGGAATCGTTTAGGGCCCTTGTCGATGTTATTCGTTAAATTCGCTATTGAAATTTTCTTAGATCTAATCGCACGGAAAGGACTGAGAAAGTGTTGTAAATCTCATTTGATTTATCTGCTCAATTGTAATCCTTTGTCTACCAATAGTATTTCACTCAAGGTAATACATATGCAGAATCTCACCGCTATCCGCTGTTCACTTACACAAGGCTATCTGCAATCTTATCGAGTAAAGGTTGAGCAACCACAAATCGGGTAAAGCTTTCCAATAATGTGCAAATCATCATGTTACATCCTTGAACAATTATTTCCCCTCAGTGCACAATTTCTTCCCTCCTTGCGCAGTGTTTCCTCTCCTTGCACACTTATCCAAAATGTCTGCTGCCTGGATAACCCTCTCTTTTTCATGGGACTTCGCCAACGTGCAGTCAACAGTT
Organism: Arachnopeziza araneosa; assembly: GCA_003988855.1. Classification (NCBI taxonomy): domain Eukaryota; kingdom Fungi; phylum Ascomycota; class Leotiomycetes; order Helotiales; family Arachnopezizaceae; genus Arachnopeziza; species Arachnopeziza araneosa. The sequence goes on from QYAI01000111.1 coordinate 72,305, forward strand.
AACACTATCATTGGCCTCCTTGGAACTATCGGTATCTGGACCTTTTCTCGGCTGTGGTATCAACAGAGTACTACGAGAATCTCGCGCCATGGAGATGTCCCTCTGTCTTCGCTGCTTACCCCTACCTCTTTAGGCGAGATCTGGGACATCATGGTGTTCCTTAAGGGTAAGATTCTGGACAAGGATTTTATTCCATTGCTTGCACAAACTGTTATTGTTATGCTTGTGACGGTAATGACTATTCTCTCTGGAGTCATTGCCAGATTTGCTATCAGAAGTGAGATGGATATTGTTCAGAGGGAAGTTCCTGGACTGCTGGCCGCGACGAATCTCGTGTATGGGGTTGGGGGAGTGGGATCAATTTCTTCTGCAAATGTGTTTTGGAACACGACGATGGATAAGCTTAATCGAGCGCAATTTCCAACAGATCAATTGTTGGATTACCTTCCTTCGAATGATTTGCCTTGGGTATATCAAGCTGCTGAGGTATGAAGTTCTCCTCGCGACAATCAATATGAGTTGACATTGCAAAGTGGAACTCGACATGGCATGCGGCATGTTCAAATACGGAGGAAACGCAGCTAGACTTAGTAGGAGATCCTGAACATCCACTGATCGATCCCATCAACGCCTTTCCAGCATTCACAGCGACACTCGATCCCAAATTCCTCAACTCTTCTAACTACCGCTACTCCGCCGACTTCTGCGCCTGGTTGATCTGGGATCCAGACCCAGAGCATCCTCTTGCCCAAAGCGTCGATATCTTCGTCATATTTGAAACCGAACCCACAATCAACGACGAAATGGACAAGAACCAAGCCCCTCTCACAATCTCCCTCTCTGTCATCAAGTTCTACAATGCCTCTATCGTCAGCAACGACCATGAATTCTCTGACCGAAAAGACTGGCGGATCAATGGCACTGCTGAAATAGCTAGTTATACACGGACTGAATGTGTCATCTCTCGCACTACCACTGCCTCACCAGACGAATTCGTCGCTTGGCCGTGGCTCAATGATACCTCTTCTATTGTCACCGCCTACGCAGATTACAACCGCCAACCGCTCGTTCAAGCATCGGATCAGCACCTTATCGTCCCTCCACCCCCACCCAGCGACATTTTCCGCTTCTACCAAACCTACCTAATTACCCTCGCTGTCAGCAACCAGCTCCCAGTTCCGCGATATCTCAGTCTAGCCTTATCGGCGACCCAGCTCTCCACCGCCTTCCTCGTCATCATGGTCATCCTTTTTCTCATCATCGCCGTCGTTCTGGCTCGATACTGGCTCTTCAAGCTCCGATTCAAAGGCGAGGAGATTCCCGATGCCAAGCTGGATTGGATGATGTACGCGGTGCGGAGTTCGAGTCGAAATGATGACGTGCTGACACCTGAGTCAGTACAGTTCAAGGAGGCGGGCTTTCAGCATGTTTTTGGCGAGAAAGGAGACAAGAAGGAGGCGAGGGTTTTTAGTAGGAGTCAGAGTTTTCCGTTAAGTATAGATGAGGAGATTATGAAGGAGAAACAATGAGTTGATCATGGATAGGTGAGGCATTTGGAGATGGGGTTGTCAATTGGTGATGGTGTAGATATAAAAGGTCGAAAGCTTTGAGGCTTCGAAGAGGTGATTCACGGTTTCAAGAGTCATGAAAGTTAGTAAGAAATTATCTATTGTGCGGAGTAGCCTATCTATGCTTAAATCGCAAAAGCGAATGCTAGTTTTGTGCCAGTCTAATGCATCAAATCCTCGATGACATGTATCACTCGTGTTCCACCAGCAGCACAAAATATTCGCCAACTCCAACTTATGTAATGATCCAGCTCCCAGTATCTCGGCATTTCTCAGATCGTCCATTATCGAAGCCAACTAGAACCCCTCAATCAGTCAAATTCATAATCTCAGGCTGAACCGAATCCGCCTCCTTCAACTGCCTCAAAATCGGCTCATAAAGGACCTTCTGTGCAATCATAGAAGCAAACGCATTGCCAATCTGCTTCTTTATCTCATTGCCCTTGAAAAAATGGTTGTGCGGGAATGATTGTAGAGCCGCAATTTCCCGGTGGGTCAGGCCCCGTCTGCCACTGGGATGGCCAAAGACTCCCCCATCGCAGGTAATGCAGTTAATGATTCCGGATCCGTCCCAAGGACTGTATTTGTCCACGTTTCCGGCGAAAGCTTCTTGGACGTTGTGATTAGGTGCGTTGGGTGGAATGGAGTTGAGGACGCTAAAGGCGCTGGTGTATGGTCGAAGACCGTCTTGAAACCTATTGGAGTGCGTGTACTCTGGAATCTTGGGGAGGACATCACCAGGACTGTGGATATATTATTAGCTAATGGTCATGAAATAGAGTGGAGCAATGTACCCTGAAGCAATGATAATGCAACGTCTACGTGATTGTGCCAGTCCGTAGCGTTGGAATTCTAGAATCTGCCAGGAAATTGCATAACCGTGGGCTGTAAACATCTGGATCAGAGCATTGAAAGAAGCACCAAACTTGGGATGCAGAATGCCGAACGTCTGTTCCAAAGTGACGAAGCGTGGTTTAGCTCTCTTAAGAAGCTCTTCGCAAGCAAACAGAGCTGCAAAATTTTGCTCATCGTTCTGTCCTTCACGTGTATGAACCGGAGACCACACCTGGCATGGGGGACTGAGATGTAAGACGTCAACAACATGTTGGTTGTAGACATCCAGTGAGACCATCTCGAAAGCAGTCATCTGGAAGTGGTTAGCTTCAGGGAAGTTTGCAACCCAAGTCTTGCTGGCATTGTCTGCACAATCCAGGCCCCATTTTATCTTCAGTCCGGCGGCTTTCGCACCACAGGTCGTTCCGCCAGCTCCGCAAACTAGATGGAATTGATTAGATATTGACCTAAATTTGCAATGATGATAAATGACTCACATGCGTCACCAAATGTATAAAGACCTCTTTGGTTTGGACGGTATGTAGCGCGTAAATAACTTGATGACAAAAAACAACCTTTGCTACATTCACCCTCTGTAAGTCGCTCGATTCTGCTTTGTCTGATATGCAAAGGGTATTTCAGGTTTCTTGCTCTATCGGCCAGATTGTTGAAAGTCGTAACGAATTTCCATCTCACAACGAGCTTCATATTTTGTTCGGCATATGTCCCACTCTCCGCCTCATTCTTGTCAAATCGTAACTCGGGGAAAGGAAAGTTTGTACGAATAAGCTCTCTAATCTGAAGGACATCAGAAAGCTGAGCTGAAGCAATGCTTTGCTCTTCGGAAGAGCGAGGGTCATCGAGAACATACTCAAAGATGAAACAAAGTTCATTGAGTTTCTTCGGAAGGAAGCCACCAAGTTCTCGAATTCGGGTTCTAACCAGTCTCCAACCCCTCAAAACTACTTCGTCGTTCTCTAAATTTTGAGTAATGTTCTCGATATGTAGGAACGAGCCATTGAGTAACTCCACGCAGGCGCCCCTTCGGAGGATATCAGGACTTCCGACGGGTGTAGGATTTTGTACTTTAGGTCTGAATTGGAAGAAGTCAAGTTCGACCCAGGGAGGTTCGACAGGTGAGCAGCCTAAGGACGAGGTGCTAAATGATGTTTGTCTGTTTACAGATTCTCGCATCTCTCGGTCCGCCTCTCTTTCGAATTTGTCACCTAGTTCTTCAATTTCAATAATCTGTGCACCCTTCGGGATCTTAGTAGGTACATGATCCTTCTCCTCATCGGTGTCGAGATCAATGTACTCGTCATTCTGAGGCTTTCGGGCTTTATTTTTCCGACCAAACACTCCGAATCTGGGTTGGACATTGTCTTCTTCTTCAGGCCAGTCACTATCACTAGGCTGAGCAGCCATTTTTGATGATCGCTGATTTGCTCGTCGAGAGGAAGATGACTTGGTTTGAGATACCAATGAACGAGACTTTGGTTCTTTTTCAAATGTAACACCGTTCATATCATAGTTGTCCTGGCTTAGTTTATCATAATTAACCTGAGAGCGCCGCCCAAGTTTCCCAGATCTTCTGTTGCCGCGTTGACTGGACGGGCTGCTGTGTTTTGGGAGTTTTGGCGGGGAGTCTGGCTCGTTCAGGGCTACAAGAAGAAATAATGTCAGTAGGCATTCTCTTAGCTGTAGTTCAGAGGACAAGTGCGCAAAAGAAGTGACGATTAAAGATGTAACGGTGAAAACCCATATTAATTTTCACTGTTGACAATTGACATAGCGACACTCAAGAACATGCCAACTCTACTTTATTGACAATCAAGACCGCAATACTAAAATAATCTCCGCTTCTAGTTATTGACAATCAAAGACAGCAATATTCAAGAATCTGTCCACTTGCAAGCATTGACAATCGAAAGTGCGCTCGTCCATGTAGGTAGGTCATTGAAAGTGCGCTCGTCTGTAGATATCGAAGGTGCGCTCGTAAAAATCGTCTCGGAGAGACATGATATGCAAACAAGCGAAAAGAAAGAAAAAGACTGTACGTACGACGAAAATCTCCATAATAATCAATCTCATCATAGAGGTTGACTGGCATTTCATCTCCACGGCCTGCCATAGTTGCGTTGTGATGAAGAGGAAGCAGTGGCGCGTGGGAGAACGCGAGAAGATATACGCGTGAATTATTTCAGATGCTTTTTACTCTACCTAGGACAGCAATCGATTAGGGTTATCGGAGGTACATTGTTCCGGTCTAGAAAGAATAATTGAATATTAGACTTCATATCTCAGAGAGCTTTGATAGAAGCATAATGCAAAGCCGAGAATACCTTTCGGTCATCCTTCTCTCCGGGAATTATACTTATCGGAAGCACATGTTCTAAATTTAAAGGATAAATCAACATTGATGTTCCTTCTAGTATCTTCACTAGAATATAGCGCTCCGTAAGTAAAAGAGGATCGTTATCATCCCTCAATGAAGATGATAAAGAACAGGAATGAATATCCTCAAGTACTTCAACACAACTTCAAACTAGGATGGCTCAGGCAGACAGTCCATCTACTAGCTAAGAAAAACGAACTTTAAATGTAAATACAATACAGAGAGTAATGTTCAGCATTAAGAATGACATTAATCATCTTGAGCTTACATCTTACGCTCTTTTTACAAGATAGAAATGCATAAACATGCAACTGTAGATAATGGGCTTTAGCTAGATAGATGATTTATTGGAGTATGTTCAGAGTGTATTGTTCCAGAAAAAATCCCATTCCTTCACGATAACTGCAATTTGTGTTTCTCTCCTACAGACATGGAACAAGCATATGAAATAAGAAGCCTTGTAGTTAATCAAATTCACATCATTGAAGATAGAACTCTTGTCCCCTGTGAAGTGAACATTTCACTTATTTTGATCAAAAAGTTATCGTGCAAAGTTAAAAGGCATACAAGATTATATAATTCCACTTAGATTCCCTGGCTTGGTTATTTTGGAGCATTGAGATGGATGTGAAGGAATGGTCTTGATTTGAAAAGGCTCAAGAGCTCACTTGCTAATCTTAAACTAGCTTTGTCTCTATAAAATTTGGCAGATAAATAAAGAGCGGGAGATATTTAAAGGTCACAATAAAACTAAAAATCAAAAACACAAGAGCAAAAATGGAAATACTTCTAGTTCTCCTGTTTCAAACTTAAACGGTGTTCATACTCCCAACAAAGCATGATTATTACATCAAAAAGAAACTACTTTATCTCGAATACTCGAGTTCGAGCAAGTGATATGTAACAATGCGTCCTTTTTCCAAAGGCAACGAGGTTGACTTTCTCTTTAAATCCAGACGTAATCTCAAAATAAGCACAGTATAAACACCGATTCAACCCAAAGCTAAGACACTCTCCCCTAACTCCCTCTCCCCTCGAAAAAATCTCGACGTTTTACCTGCACGTGATCCCCTTCTCATCACCCACCTCATTCCGCCATCTCAGCTTCCACATTATCCCACAGGCAGGCATGAAACAAGCCTGAGCATCTCAAACCACTCACCTGCATTTGACAAACATTGCAGAGGAGCAGAGACCTGCATCACCGGGACCTACGGCATCGCGCCCCCGAGCTCAAACAGCTCGGAGTGCCAGTGAACCTCTCACCGGCATCCCGCGTCGGCTCTCTCGCAATCAAAAGCAAAAGCGGTTGAGCAAACACGCCGTGTCGCATCTCACTCTCCGCAATTGATGGGGAACGTGCATGCAGGTGCGTAAACCAGTCGGGTCGGCGGGAGGGAGTTGGTAATATATTTTGAGTGAGGTTTGTTGTTTGAGATGGAAACATGATGGTTCGCGAGGGGAAAGAGAGTACAAACGGGTGACGGAAGAGAGGAAACAGGAGGCGTCTGGCGGTTGCGGCTGGCTGTAAGTTTTGTTTTCTGTTCAAAGGGACAGATATGGGAGGTGAGTGGAGATGTGGGATGAGACTTGGTCTAGATTTGAAAAGATGGATGGTATTGAGATTGGGGTTGAGGCTGCATGCTAACTGTGAAGATCTCTTTAAACGTCTGGCGGTCTGAGTCCTCTTGTAAATGTCTTTTGCGCCAGCATCTTGCATTGCAGTTATCTCATGCTAGCCAATCGTCTTCCTTGCTTCATTACTCCCTACAAAACTCTCTCAGCCCTTAATCTTTTTCTTCTTCTCCTTCTTCTCCTTCGCAGCGCCGCCAGAGCTTCCACTCGGTCCCGCCCCGCCACCGCCCATCATACCTTGTAATGCCGCCATATTCTCCATACCAGGCGGTAAAGCCCCACCACCCTGTTGCATCTCCGCCATCATATCCTTGAAGAAATTCTCGCTGACGCCTCCGCCCGTCAAGGCGGGACTGTAGAACGGTAATATGGAACTCATTTTCCAGCCTTTGGGTATGGCGGGTGTGGGATAGGGTTTTGCCGGGTCTGGAGGAGGGATACCTGGAACGCGGACAGTGGTTGCCGTTTTGGTCGTTGTAGGGTTTGCGATTAAGTGGGCGGAGATGAGCGTATAGAGGTGGTGTTCTGGAGGTTTTGTCAGTTCATATTCTGCGATGTGTTCTTGCTTTGAATTATGGAAAGATTTCACACAAATGAAAAGAAGCATACTGTTCTTAATCTGCCCATTCCTCCCTCCTTTTAGCTTAACCTTGACTCTCCCCGGATTTGCCCAATCTTTCGGATGTGTCTTTGCTGGTTCAAATAGCGTCTCTAATCTCAACCTCCCACACGCATTCACAATCTCCCTTGCCATAGGATTCTCCACCGCCGATTCAATGCCTACCCTCCTCCCCTCCCCTCGTGTCCTATTCTTGTCGAAATAAATTGGGTATAAACATTGAAAGTCTTTGTATTTGGAATCATCCTCAGTGGGCTCGAACTGCGTCCCATCTTGAAAAGTAGTTCTTTGAGGTGCGGCGTTGGAGTTCGAGGATGAAGGGATGGTGGATGGATTTATGAGGTGCTGCGATGCGGCCGGAGCAGGTGTGCGTGCCTTGAGGATCTCCCGCTCGTCGAAATCTTCGGAAACATCTGAGATATCATCTTCGGATGGGTCGCTGTCGCTGACTTCTTCGATGCGTGCGTGCGACATTGTGGTGAGGTAAAGTGTTGCGGGGCGTTTTGGCGGGGTGGATTTCTTGGTTGATGCAGCTCGAGAGTGCGACACGTGATTCGACTTCGATGTTTAGCATGCACACATGCAATCTGCTGGATTTATGCTGGCAAAAAAGTCTCGAAAGCAAGAGCTTATTGATTGCCAGATGCTAGACCAACTCATACTGAAGTTTGGGGGTGATTAGAAAAGTTTGAGAATCGAATATAAAGTATGAAAACTGTACACCAGTAACTGCAAAAGAATAAAGAGTAATTTCGAGGGGATTATTCGACTTAAAATCTGAATAATAATACCTCGGTAGACTAAAGAGGCACAGTTGCTTATCTTGACCATAATCTGTACAATTGCCCTTATTATTGGTGGACATGTGCCTTGTTCGCTCCGAGTTCAATATCTCAGAGTGGCTGAGCTGCCAAATGCTACATAAATTAGTACCAACACAATCAATACGAGAGGCTGCGAACTGCGAAGGATTCGAAGAACAGATACGAGGACGGCACTTCCAATTTTGCAGTACTTTGGAGACTAGCAGTCCACAGCCATCCTTTAGCAGCAACGCCAAATCATATATTCAGATAGATAAGAAAGCATAAAATCATACATGTGCAGTGCATTGCCCCATATCCTGCGCAGAAACCATCCAACTCGTTGCATAAAAACTTAATCAATCCCTATTATCAACCCTTCGAGCCCAATCGTCACCCACCCTCAGTGCCTCCACAACGACAACACCTCTCCCTCTCCCTACTCTATCTTCCCGTGTCCACCAGTGTTCCTTAGTTGGGTCGTGCTCAGCTTCGCTTTCGCTGTCTGCTAATCCACCATCTCCACCCCCTTCACCGACCACAAGCACAACGTCGTGTCGTAGCCAGCTTTGGAGATGGGTGATTGCATCACCGTTGTCTCCTGCTAGAGAGTCTTGAAGATACACAATATCAGGATTAAGGTGGCGGAGAATATGGACGTGTCCAGTTGGAGTGGTAAACGGTAAAACCATAGTTTCTTTTTCGACAAGTCCGAGAGCTTGGGAGTAGACCGCGTTGAAAGCAGGGGACGGAGATGGGGATGATCTATTTAAATTAGGAAAGTGAATAATATCATTAGGAGAAACTTACAGAAGTTTCTCAGACTCCTCGCCAGGTGTCAAGATCTGCTCATGCCCAATGTTTGAGAAGGAGGAGCTGAGCGATTGTGGTCGAGCGGCTGCAGCATCCAGTGGGTGTTCCTTTAAACCAGGCGCGTAGATGAGGACAAAAAGGCGAATTTTGTCAAATGGGGTATTGTGAGGCAGATGAGATAGAATTGACTGTGAAAATTAGCAATCAGCCATCAAGTATTGGGGAGACCTTACAGCATGCTCGTGAAACTCTCCGTCATCCTCCTCGAACTCGAAATGACTGTCTGCAGACACAACCACGGCAACAGTCCTTCTTTTGCCGTTAGTTTGAGGGACTCTCTGTGCTGACACGCCAGGAATACTATCTGAGCGCATCTCGATTCCTTGTGATGGTCCTGCGGTAACAGTCTTTGCTCTCGTCTCGGCTTCTTCACTCCAAGTCTTATGATCTTTATACGCATTTTTATCCTCTTCCATGATGCTCCCAAGCGCAGTTCCAACCACGGCGCCAGCTGCAGCGATACCACCCATAACACTCTTGCTCGCGCCGTCAAACACCTGTTGGGGACTTGGAGTCCTCCTCAATGCGCCTGACATGCGCGCTACATAACTCTGGCTATCTTGCGGGTTCTGAGGCACTGGAGCAGTCCCGTATGCGACTTCTCCTGGTCTAACATCTGCGTAGGAAGGAGGGTTGGTTCTGACAGTGCCATCAGGATTCAAGTATCCAGGTCGGTCATATACATTGTCTCCAGGTCCCGGCTGACCTGGCGGTGGAGGATGTTCCTCCTCTTCATCACCACGTTCACTCCATATCCAAGCAACCAGACCGACAGTAGCGACCGTCACGGTAAATGCAAGAGGGAGCCAATAGGTGAAGGCGCCTCGACGCGAAGAGGATTGGCGCGAATTGCGCTCGTAGCGATCGTAGGAAAAGGACATTTAGAAGGATTCGACAGTATTGGGGAAATGTTTCATCGCGGCCTTCATCGACTGCTCATTGATTCGAGGCAAAAGCCGTTGGATGTGGGGGAGAAGATGGCGCAAGAGCAAAAAGGCGAGGCTGGAGTGAAGCTTGTCTCCTCGGCTTGTTGACTTTGCCATTCTTGACTGAGCAACTGACACGTGATTCAGCCGCGAATTCTGTGACTCGAACACTTCGACGGTTTGAATTTTTATATCCATCCACGATTTTCACGACGCCACGAGAGACGAATTATTCAAAGAAGCCGATATAAAGTCCCTCTGGAAATCTTCTCTTCCCTAAAACTGTAGTACCAACGATCCATAGCAACCCAGTCTGATACGAGTAGAGAACCCAATTTCGTCTCTTCTCCAAGGGAGAGCCGTGGCCATCATGCCTCATGCTCTGTCAATGCCAGCTCCCGGCTTCCAAGCTATCATCTTATGTGGACCTGGATCATCTTTTCCTACTTTTACATCTAATCCAGACGAGAATCCAAAAGCTCTGATACCAATTGCGAACAGGCCTATGGTATGGTACCCCATAGATTTTTGTTATCGAATGGGAGTCACAAGTGAGTATTTCCTACTCTTAAGCAAATCAACTAACCATTTTAGATATTACCCTGATCGCTCCACCTTCAGCCGCACCAGCCATCACTTCCGCACTCAACACAAATCCTCACCTGACCAGTCTACCATTACCCAAACCAAATTTAGTAGCACCAAAAGACCTAGATCAAAACACGGGCACTGCTCACATTTTCCGTCTCCCGGAAGTTAGAGACATTGTCAAAGGCGATTTTATCGTGTTACCATGTGATTTAGTGTGTGAACTCGGCGGGGAATCCTTGATAGAATCATGGATGGTACGGGAAGCTGGCCTCGGAGGAGCGACTGGTGGAAATGGTACTGGACCCAAGATGGCACTAGGTGGTGAGAAGGGAGGACGAAGAGGCGGCCTGGGAGTTTGGTACGAAACCAAGGGCGAAACGGTTGTCAAGGGAGAAGAAACGGATTTCATTGCGACATCACCGCTGGACAGGAGTGTTGTACCGCCTTCTAAATCCTCTCTACTGAATCACATTTCGAAGTTGGTTTATTCTGTGCCGACAGACACGCTCAACGACATTATCGAAGACAAGAAAAGCTTCCCGATTAGACATAGTTTGATTCGCGCTCATCCACGAATACGAATGCTAAGCACCCACCGAGATGCACACATCTATATTTTTCCCGCTTGGATAATGGATATGATTAATCGCAACGAGCGCATGGATAGCATTGGAGAAGACGTAATTGGGTGGTGGGCAAAATCCGGTTGGCAAGATGGACTTGGGGAGAAACTAGGACTGGGAGAAGTGTTTACTCCGCTGCAACCTAGTTCTTCAGACGAGAATCTACTGGAAGACAGCCCCGAGCATGATAATATCGATTTCGGAAGCTTGAGCACTACGCATACCTCAGACCTTCAAAGCACTCAAACTACGACCAGTCAGCCCAAGCTTGTTGTCCCTCCAATCCTAGCATATCTGCATCCTAAAGCAGGTAAAGTCATCCGGAGAGTTGATACGGCGCCGCTATTGTTATCAATCTCCCTTCAACTTGCTAAGCTCGAATCCATCGAAACAGTAGGCAAGGATGCCTCATCTCCCTTTGCTCATCAGGCCAAAGTTGCCTATCCCGAAGGCATTGCCTCCAAAACTACCGTTACGCGCCCCGACAGTTTACTTGCCGAAAACGTCACTGTAGAAGAAAAGTGCTCCATCAAAGAATGCGTAATAGGTGCGAAATGCGAGATCAAATCCGGAGCAAAGCTGCTCCGCTGCGTGTTGATGGATGGGGTCATTGTTGGCAAAGGCTGCAAGCTGACAGGATGTATCCTTGGGAAAGGTTGTCGGATCGGAGACGACAGCATCTTGCAAGACTGTGAAGTGCAGGAGAATCTGCGGGTTGATCCAAAAAGTAGGTGTTGTGCGGTCCAGGAGATGACAAACATGCTTGCTAACATGTGCATAGCTGAGGATAAGAACAATAAGATCATGTCCTCGGAGGGTATGGAGGCCACCGAGGAGGAGATGGAAGAGTCATTTGGTGGTGATGAGGAGGATTCTGCAGCCGATTCTGCGGCCAGTGATGAATTGGGCTCATTCTGAAGCATGCTCGTTAATTGTCACAACAGGTCGGGGATCATGCCATCAAACTCAAGCCACCAACGTGCCATCCACCAAGCAAGGAGCCAATTGAGAGAAACTATTGCTTCGTTCTTGTAATCGGTCAACGTTCGTGCTTCAGCTCCAACCTTCCAGCTGAGGTTAATCAGCACCCTCATTCCAAGAGACTGGTAGCGAAGCTCTGTGCTCAAGAACTGCAAGTTTCTCATTCACTCCCTGCACAACCGCGTCAAACATAATGGTTCTAATCAACCATTAACCTCCTCCCTTCTCCCAAACCAACACCTAAGAGTGACACGTTCTCTCCCACCACCGTCCTAATCCACATGCCCTGCACATGAATTTATACTTCACTTCCTCTCTCCCTCCTTCTGTTCAAGCTTCTTCAATTTTTAATCCGATTCAACCATCCAGCCACAACTGCACACCCCCATTCTTCGATTGTGGTAGCATTACCCCGCTCAGCCATCATTTCCCACCCCCAATTCCCCAGCACGGGAGAGTGGTGGCAACTACCGGGGAACTGGGCTGGTACCATAACCTCGTACCGCATCGCAGCGCATTCCCCCCCCCCTGTCGTCCACCACTTCACGGTGTCTTCCACGCGTGTGCTGAAACAGCGCATTCCTGCTAATCAGCGCCCTGCGATGTCGGACATGGTGGCGTCCGCGCTTGCCATCTGGCGTGTGATTGTGACGTATCGTGTTTGTCTCGGCCTTAGGATGGGTGGTTGGATGGGTAGGCACAGGTCGCGGTTTGCAGAAATTTGACGCCCGGTAGAATGGATAGGATGGATGCCATGCAATGCGCTGCAGTCTGGCGTTATCTCCTTGCTGGATGCTATTGGCATGCGGCAAGCACGTTGGAATTCAGTTGAGTGCAACGCTTTGGGAACTCTCTCCCCTCTCGTTTTTAGTCTCTGTCTGCAGCGGCTGTGATTGTGTCGTATTGTAGAGAAGATTGGGTCTGGTGTAGAGGAGGTTGTGTCGTGGTGCAGAGCAGGTTGTGCCTCATTGATCAAGCTGGAGTTTTGCAGAACGCTATCGAGATGTTGTAAGAGAGGAGTTGAGATGGTGATGATATCCAATCATGATGATATATCTTCATTAATTACAGACGCGACAAAACTCAACATAGTAATTTCAAACATGCGCTGAAAACCGAGATCAGTCATCATTCGTAAAAATTCATCAAAACCATAGAGTCGAAATACAAATTTCGCACCGTCATAAAATCATCAAATCGAACATCGCAAACCCATCCAATCAAGCGCACTACCAAAAGCCTCTCGAGAAATTGTCTCAGCCTGAGAGACATGGTCGCGCACCTGATAGGAAGCAGAAAGTCGATGGGAGGCTGAATCAAAGCATCCACGATTACGCATGCCCCATGCCAGCGCGATCGAGTCCAGTGATGGAGTGTTGCACCGCCGCGTTAGCTTAGTTTAGGCGCCTTTGTGCAACCCCAGGTGAGACGACGGAGAGCGTTTCTGCGACGGGTGCTGGTTGGGAGGAGAGAGAAATCGCAGAGATGGTATCGGATCGAGACAAAATTTCAAGTGGTATTCTTGACGAGGCAGGTTGTCTCGTGGTGAGTGTAGCGGAGACGTGCTTTGGGGGCCATACCATAACGTGATAGAAGTCGAAACGCGGAAACTCCTTTCCTCCATGTTCGAGATGTCAAAGTTAAACATGAATAGTAGGAGTTTGGAGTTATTTGTCGATTCCCTACCCCACAATGTCTTAGTATATCTCCGCGTATGTGGTATCCATAGTATTAAGGCAAGAATCAACTTGGCCATTGTCATCAGGACGATTTCCAGTGATGCACTTGCGCTACTGTGGGTTATGTGCTGGCTTCGGACAGCTGAGAGTTGAAGCAATTTCTTGAATGATCAGACCTCCTTGATCAGGTGGTACGCCTTTCTTGGAGTTCCCACAGTTGGGGAAAGCGCTACATATGGTGACACATAACTCTCGAACAAGACATCTACATGGGAGGTAAACTTCCTTTACCTGTTTGCACATTTCCGCGGATTTGAAGGGTTGGAGAATAATTGATATCGAAGTAGGAGGTTGGGTTTTTTATAAGAACTTCTGTGCTAAGTTAGGAGGCCCAAGACAAGGAGCTCACTCATACTTCAAGCAGATTTTGTCCTCGAACGTTCAAGCCCATCATTCGAAGAGTTGTAAACGCCAGTAAACCATACGGGCGACTGCAAGGCCAATTTCTGCTTTGAAGAAAAGCAAATACCGTACGGGATATTTTATGTAACTCAAGGTTGATATTTTCTGTGGCGGAGCAAAGTCAGCAGGGCAATCGATGCTGCGGGGTATAGGAGAACTCTTCCGGCTGGTCATTCAACTTACTTACCCAGCCGCCACGATAGACCGACTGAGCATGAAGAAATGTTGGCAACGTGAAAATCGCGCAGGATAAAACTCGGTTACCCCAATAAGCCGGTGAAATAAAAACCAAGGACGTATTCCCGGAATCCGCTAGGCTGGCTTTGTAGCATGCAAGCACCTCTACGAAATGGGACATTGGTCAGTTGAGGGTGTGGTGCCCAAGGTAGCATGCTTCGCGGCCGAGGCCCAAGAACCTAGAGAATATATCTCGAGACAGTCGTCCATGGTTTAAACGGCCTCGCAGATGAAATTAAACGGAGCAAAAATCAGTCCTGAAGCTATTTTCAAACAAAAACCAAAACATTCGAAAAACGGAGCTTTTGCCAAACAGAATAACCAAGTAACCATTTAACTTAGCCATTGAAAGATGAATAAGCAAATGGTGTCGAAGCTGCGGAAAACGGATGGACCCCCGAGTCAGGGAGATCATTAGGGAAGCAGAGATGAAATCAAAACAAGAAATGAGACTCAACCAAACTGTCGGGAACATGTCTCCTCTTTATATCCCAAAAAGATTAGTGGAACGAGATGCATGCACTAGGCTCCGTTCAGACGAACCTTTGACCAAGCACGCACCGCACTACTACAAGTATTTAGCACAATAGCGTAGGCTGCTCGGCCGCAGCTGTCCTCCACAATGGCAGGTTGACAGAGAGGTGGAATGTATCCTCCTACTTTGGTTCTAACGTGGCAAGGAGCAGAGGGATTTCCCCTTCTCCCCTCAAAAGAATTCTAAGTCTACCAATTGAATCAGATGAATATTGAGTAGGTGAGCATGCAGGTTGCTCGGCGCTTTGGCAGCGTGCGTCTGTCACATTTGACTAAACTAGGGGACAATCTTGAATCCGAACGCCTGCATTCCCACTGAGCCGGATCTTTCGTCCGAGAGCCAGAACATAGAATTGTTGTGCAACCTGATTG
The DNA here is from genome assembly GCA_003988855.1 of Arachnopeziza araneosa. Lineage (NCBI taxonomy): Eukaryota > Fungi > Ascomycota > Leotiomycetes > Helotiales > Arachnopezizaceae > Arachnopeziza > Arachnopeziza araneosa. The sequence goes on from QYAI01000111.1 coordinate 87,437, forward strand.
CCCGGCTCATTTTCAGCCGCGGGTGGACGTTGGCATTAACGTGAGAGTGGTGAAGCTCGGGGCAGCTGGTGGCTTTCCCATTGCGGACGTCGGGGGCTACGGAACGGCGACCAGCGACAAAGTCAGCAGCGCCCACGATCAAGCCACTATTGTGACTATCAAAATGGAAGAGGCTTCATTGTCGTCGAAGATCGCTTCAACTTGGATCTAGTTCGCGCTATCTGAGACTCGGATATCTGAGACACTGCCAATCTGGCTGGCTTCCATCAGATGAGCTGCATTTGGTGTGGCTGCTTTCCCTTTTGCATTCTCGGCCTGTCCAGAGAGATTGCTCCAGTAGAATGCTATTCTAGAGGCTTGGTCCATGAAGCCGTCATGTAGGATGCATCTTTTTTGGAAGTCAGTCTAGGCGTGAGCAACTAGGCTCTTTTCCATGGTTTCATTCTCGTTTTGCTAAGGAGAGACGAAAGGAATGTGCTGATTGTATCACTAAATCGAGGCGCCATAGGCTTGCTTCCTGATCAGTTCTGTTACTAATGGGGATATGTCATTCGTCGGAAGCTTTTCTCGTCGAAAGGATGTTGTCTGGACTTGCTTGACAGGTCAGTCTCGAAGTCCTGCAGGCTCTTCCTGATGGCTGTACACCTGCCGTTCATGCAGGAACCTCAGACGCATGAAGAATGGTGAGAACCTGGCGTCAAGATCTCTCTCAAGATCGCCCTGCCGATTTATCTTTTGGGTTTACGCCAGGGGTCATCACAATTGAGGCCGCTTCCAGCCCTGTCTGGATATTTCAGCTGTCATCCGTTGTCATGAGACTGAGAAGGGTGTTTGCCGCCCAAACTTGTTAAGAAAGAATAATCGCCCTTCCCAAGGAGTAAATATACTTCTGTAAGGTCTTGTGCCGAACGAGGGGTTTAACATCCTTTTTAACTGTCTGATACCATTCATGCTCCCTTGCTCTCACTTGCTAGATGCTAATCAGCCCAGAGAGTACTGTGTGCCTGGCTCGCCAAGTTCAGGGCAGTCGCCTTCATCATTTGTTTCTCATTCGGTGCTTCTCTCGGTCTCCCTCAACGCCGTATCCAGGCGAGAAACTTCCTTCGACGCGTTTGCATTCCTTCCATCAGCCGCTTGTCAAAGCTGGCACGCGCTCAGAGGAGTGATTCAGACAATATATCAATAGCTGGAAACCGGGTGAGTCCAAGGGATCTCCCCTCTGCGTCAAGGGAATAGTGTCGTGTCAGTGGTTCCTGTCGTCCAAGTCATTGTCGGTCACTGTGGACTGATATATGGAAGCATGCCCCTACAATCCTTCCACGACCTTCAGTAAAGTGTGTCCACTCCTTCAGCACTTTACAGTCCTTTCACTTTTTCTGTCCTTTCCGATAAAGTTCGAAGTCTTCCATTTAAGTCCTGGTGTTGGTGCCGCTGATTCTAATCCTATTGTCGTTGAGATGCTAACCTGATGTTGTGCAGATTTACACTTCCTTCACCATATATATATCCACCACTCCTTCAAACAACAACATGAAGATGTTTCTCGATACTAGTGCTGCGTATGATTTCAATGAACACTCTATCGCAGATTCCTTTTCATCAAGTCAATCGATGTCTTCTTTCTCTTCGTGCTCCTCAGGGGATGAGTTTGTGATGACTCCAGCATCTACACCTCCACATCGCCGAACATCTCCAGATCAATTTTTCAAGTTAGAAGATTCCTATTTCGGGATTCCGACACCATCAACTACCCCTGATAACTTCGAAGCCTCTGCTAGCTTGGGTGCCATGCCCTCAGCAGCACAAAATATCATGTCTGGATTCCAAATCCAGCCAATCACATTCACGGGCGATGGAGCTCTGTATTGCGAGTCAAACATGATGGAATACAATATGTTTGACAACATCGTTGCCCCGATGGACAATATGTTCATCGAAAATGATGGTCTGCCTTCGGGAAATTCGAGTCTCACTTCATTCTATCCGACTCCAGGATTCGAAACAAATTGCGTGGAAGATTTTGTGAATCCTTCCCAGACAACATTCATGAACATGCAATCCCCTTTTCGTCCGAACACGATGTCAATTGGACTGGAATATGATATGGACAGTCTAGATTCCGACTGCCAGAGTGATTCACCCATAAACACATCTAGTGTAAGCGCGGTTCTTGGCTCGACTCGCTCAGATCTCTCAGTCTTCTTGGATCCCCGATCACCCACCACTCCGTCGAGAACATCAGGCGCGCGACAGTCTCGATTCCGACCTCTCCCTTCATCACTAGCCTTGCATAAGATTCAATCTGAGTCTCAGCAGAACTCCATCAATGGACATTCAAGACATCATCTCACAAGAAGGCGGGCAAAACAAGGATTGAAGGGCTGTTTCCTTCCTGACAGTATCAGTCTTCTGAAGCCGGCCAGCAAACACTGCGTCCATCCTGGCTGCGAAAAGAGATTTCAGCGCCAAGAACATCTGAAACGCCACGAAAAATCGGTCCATAAGAAGCCACCTCCACTCCCGTGCAAGTTTTGCGAGAAGACATTCTCTCGATCGGACAATCTCAAGTCTCATATCAAGCTCCATTTCAACAACAAAGACTCAAAGCGCACAAAGCACATTGGCGAAGCAGCAATGGATGTCTGGTTATCCATGGGCTCCAAGCCGAGAAGAAATTCTGATCGGGTCAATAAGGAAAGGGACGTGAAAGTGGAGAAGCAATCGCCACAGTCCCGTGCTCTGAGACTCTAAGCAAAGAGTTAGGAATTGGACAGGATCGTCATGTTGGACGTTTGACTCAACACTACTGGGATCCAATTGTTATAGTGTTTCTTCGGAATATGGGGTGCGTGGGAAGTTGTGTTGCTGATAAGATAAAGCAAGAGAGAATATGAAATTTGAGTTGGACAGGTTTTAGAAAGTTCACTTCGGCGCTAATAGGCGAAACCCCTTTGTCGCTCATTCACAACATTCAAGGGAAGCTGCGTTTTGGATGTTGTATCAACAAAAAGACAATGGTCTCTGGATGATTTCATCCCATTTTTATACTTAATGTTTCTTTGGAGCATCTATTCCCTTTGTGGGCTTTTTCTAGTGAGCATTTTTCAGCTTGGAGACCGAGGCAGAGAGTCTAAAAGGTGTTGTGGTTGGGTTGGAAGGTGGATATATTCTTACTCCTGTACGAGACGCTGAGAGAATAGTGTAAGACTATCGAGAGATTATTCCTATTCCTGATCTGAGAGGTGGAGAACACTTGGAAGGTTTGCGGCTTGTACTTTTAGCTTTTGGTTAGCTTTCTGATCGTGAAGTCCGCCTTGGATTCAAAAGCAATCGAAAATTCTATTCTATCCTGATGTATCGTAGCTCACTTTCTACTTACTCTTTTATATGCAGTGCAACACACAGTATCAAACTGTAAGTCGTGTTCTACCACACAAATGCTCTTGGCCGCATTGGCTGCATTGGCTTTCGACGATATAGGAGATTTGTGTATAGACTGAGTGCTAGGACTATTATTAGCTGTGCCTTTCTGTCACTTCTCGTTGCGTTTGACCATCAGCTTCATTGTATCGTACTTACATGAGTAAGTTGATTGGAACCTGGACGGGTCGAAGCTGCCAATCTCAGTAGCAGTCTGGAGCAAATAATCAGATACAAGAAACGTCCCTTCCCTGCACGGAGCAAAGCTGGCTCTCAAGAAATACTTGAGAAAAGTACCTACTGCGGTAGACGTTCTAAAATGGGACGGCGAGGATTGGTTGCTGAGTCGACGAAACCGGGGGTGCTTTGGAGCTTAGTAGAAAATTCCGCACCGCATCTTTGACTTCCCCCACAACATCATTTAATCAAACAAAGCCACGGCCATTGACACCAACAGCCTGATTTAAAAGCACGCTCTTTCTTATTTCTTCATTGCGTTTATGCTCAATACTGGGTTTATCGCTTTTAACCAGCACAATTGACGAGTTCAGAAGCTGCGACTGTCGGGCTATCAAGTGAACTTGGAGGCTTCCTGACATCTTCTACCCTACTCATGGATACAACGGCCAAACTAAGGAAATAGTAGCCATCTCTTCACGCAGGTAAGTTCATTTGCTGTTGCTGATGATCTTTTCCCTTGATGGACCGAAAGGCTGACTGACTAGCTTTGAACAGGACATGACACAACAACAGCCTACGGTAACCTTTATCAATACAAGAACAAATGTGGAAAGAGATATCAGACATGCGAATAGCTGTAGCCTGTTGATACTATATCAAGCACAAAGAATTTGTAAGTGTTGCAAAGCCTCGACTTCGAGACAGGTAAGCTACAAGCAGCCTCTTCATCTACACTTGAGATTAAAAACGAAGGCGAACGTGATTTGCTAATATTTTTGTATCCAGAGTCCGCTCTCCTGCTTCACGCTTGTCTTTGATAGCCAGATGCTATTGTTGCTCTTCCAACAAGCACTTGTTGTAAACCGACCCTGATCCCAGCCACATCCAAGCTGGCAGAGTCCCTCAAGAGGATGGAAAGCATGACCGCAGGTAGCAATGTACAATTCTCAATCATCTTTCCTAAGGCAATTCTCTTCCGCTCAGAAACAGATTCGCCACTCTATTTGACACTTCAGAAGGACAAGTCCAAAAGCAAAGTCAGAGGTTCGAGTCTCAGATCCAGATAGACCAGAAAAGCGACGAATGACAGGCTAAACGGTTTGTGTTCCTGTCATTGAAACTATAAAAAGCTGTCAAGCACATTAGCTGATCGTAACAATATTTAGGGTCTAGCGTCATGGAGCAACTTTCCTACTGCTTCCACTCTTTCTCTCTCCTCAGATTTCCTTTCCCATCAATCTTTACCGGTGTGCGATTCTGTTAATGAGGGAGACGGCCTTCGTTATCCTACTGCAGTGCACAATGTGATTGTGCGCTTCTGGCTTCTGGCTTCTCGCTCCTGATGATTTGATCCTTGAGCCACAAGGCCTAAAAAGAGGGGCGTCAATCATTTCCACCAACTATGACAGGCTTGCTACTTCAATTGCAATCTATTGAAGAAGTTCAGCGGAGCTACCAGCTAGACAACACAATTGAGTAACGCAATCTCAACCAAGCACAATATTATTGGTCGAAATATTGGATGCCCCAATCCCAAGACTGCGAAAAGTGAGAAGGGAATATTTTTATCCTGTTACGGCTTTTACTTCCTCTAAATGACCAAGTTTGGATAACTTTTCGGCCCAACAATTCGTTGGTCCTCCTACCTTCGAGCTCATCGAGTACATCAAGGACCCGACTGATCCGACATCTTCCCGAGGCTACCGTCTAGAAGCACCTCGCCGCCCGACTATTCTTTCGGCAAGCAAGGCGACCATACTCCCCCCAGAACCCAAAGACTTTGATTTCTCGTAAGGTGCTGAGCGGGTCCGAGGCTCTGTGGATTATGATCGGTAACGGAACCTACAAGCAGCTCTTCGCTCTCGAGAATAATGACACCCAATACTGCTTCAACGGTAATATTGATGATGTCCGGGTTAGATGCGCTCCGGTTTTGGTTAATAACTATTGTTCACCCACTAAAAACCTCTTGGTGGGAATAATTGTAAGATTAGTGCCTGTCGGTTCACGATAAACCTAGGTTATTCGTATTGGCCGGTTTACCCTGGATACTGGACTCCTCACGTTGTGGAGGGGTCTGTATCGGTGGGTTAAGGAAAGAAGGATGGAGGCAACCCTTATGGGGTTCTGGCTGCCTGACTAACTAGGCTCTCATGCGTGGCACGTGATTATTGTACCAACAGTGCCTTTAGGCTGCCAGACAGCCTTAGCTTGTCCGAAGCTCTGAGAAATCGTTTGGATCTTGGAAACATCAAGGTTCTTACTCTGGACTTGTTTGTCATCGAAGACGTCAAGAAATGGGGCGTCTCTCATCTCAAGGACCTGTTGGGTTTGCAAATGTTAAGAATTGTCGGCGTCATTCCTGAGGCTCGCCCTGAGGTTCTGGACCTTCTTATTTGGCTCCGTATCGAGGAGGGCGCCGAATCCTTCTCTTGCGGTGAGAATAGAGAGGAAGTAGTAACCAAGGCCACGAGCAAGGAGGGATATTGGTCTCACAGGGGGCATAGCCCGAATAGAGTATTTGTGAGACCTCGAGCTCTGTATAGAATCGTAGACAGCAGCCTACGAAATTCTAGATAGATCCAAACCAAGCTCATACAACAAATTTGACTAACATTCAACAAAGACTCTTTTCCAGTGTTAGGTCAATGAACTAAAGATCTCAGTAGAGATTAAGCCAAAGTTTCGGACCTCTCAGAAAAGCATCTCGAGCAAGCACTAAATCTCAAAAAAAAAAAAAGACACGCCAACTCCCAGTTTCATTTTCAATGAGGGAGACCATGTCAAACAAGAAAAAAACACCTCTCAATATCAGAATTGCGAGGTATAAAAAAAAATGGAACCCAGCAAAACTATAGCGAACATTCACGAACATATTTAAGTGATAATCGAATTATACAGAGCATAGGAAATATGATCGGAAAAATTATACTCTCTTAAGCTTCCTTCAACTAAGAGACGGTAACAGATCAATGAGAACAAATTTCAAAGTATCAAAGATCAGCAAAAAGTGGGACTGTGGAGAAGATGCGTTGCAAATTAATTTGAAGGTCTGCATCAGCTCTGATCGAGGAAAGATGATGGAGAAGTAATATTCTGAATGTGATTGGATGTGGATAACGGAACCATGAGTAGATGTCAATGAATTCAAATAAAATCCAGGGTGAGGAACAGTGGAGCCACGAAAGAAGTTTTACTTTAGTAAGTGTCATGAGCATAAACCTTAAACAGAGTCTGGGTTTGGATTTATATCCCACTTTGGGAGACACTCGTAGATCTCCAACAAGGGAATATATATAGTTCAAGGAAATGTGCGCAATAAGTGGTAGCACAAGAGATAATGAGACAAGTTCCACTTGGAACAGCTCAGAATGGTGGAGGGTAGGTCATTCTTTGGTAAGTTCAAATGTCAAACGCAATGGCTCAAGAATCTGAAGATTCATTTGTGTCTAGTAGTCATGGAAGCCGCCAAAATTCAAACCCATCAACAGATGTCTGATACTCACCAATACAATCTCAAACACCAAAGCGCTAATTGGTTGTGTAACAAATAACTTGCCATGATAATAGACACTGAACATAAAATTCCAGCTAGGAGTGAGGTGTCAATTTTGCCATGAGCTTTGGTTTCTCTAAAAAGGCATAGACAGGCATGTTGTCAATCCAATGCCAAGATTATGGCTCAAGCTGGAAGTCAAACTCATAAATGACTCGAGCCAAGATAAGTTGCATCTCCATCAAAGCCAGATTCTTTCAATGCGGCCTCGTAGACCTAGAGAGGGCTGTGATCATCGGGGGAATGACGAGCGGCAAAATTTACAGAAACTTACAGGTTGGAATGACTTCTTTCTGTCGATAAAGTGTACCTAGAGAGTCGACCCTCAAGGAGAGATCATTGGGCCGCTCAAAATTCTCTTCAGATCGAAAGGTAGCATACATGTTGACGCAGACTGCTGTATCTCCTGGAATCTTCTGATCTACAATCACATAACCTTCTGTAGGAGTATTACCGTTTAGGTTACCTGGAACATGTGGAAATAGTCTTAAAATCCCTTGGATGACAGTGTACAGGCACTCGAGTCTTGAGACGCTCTGCATGGTGACTAGGTAACGTTCTCGAAGTTTATCGCGAATTTTAAGCAGGATTATTGATACGAAACAGGTAGCTCTGGACAGAACTGACGAAATAGTCTCCACTCCACCAACAAAAATGGCACGGCATGACTCAATCAATTATCCAACAGTTGATCCACTAAGCCGGTCAGTGAAGTCTTGGACATACGCAAAGTGACCATCAGCTAAGCCCAATCAAGATAGAATTGACGACTTACAAGTCGGGATGCGGCTCTGTGTTGTTGAAGCATTAAGAACCTTCTCCCTCGTCATGGTGGTATGATCACGATCGCATCCTCGAGATTTTTGGGAGCCAAGGGCATAAGAACTGGATAGACAGGCCAAAATCGTTGAGAGATTCTAAGGAAAGCAGCTCCAGCGACCCAATCAATTAGCATCTTCATCCAGGGCTGCTCTGAAGTCAGTACACGAAAAAGACAATAAAATAGGAAGCACTCACGTGCATGACAGATTCTCTGAGGATGTAGAAGGATTCTCCAAACATGAAGCCTCCAGTCATATCGAAGGTGACCAAGATATACCATTCAGCAAGATCAAGAGCCTGTTACTGTTTTCAATGAGATGGAGGATGAGAAGATTGATGTATTTCCCAAATGACAGGCTCTTGGTCACGCATGCTTTTCTCGGAGAATGCATAGTTGAAATTTCGTCTGCAGCAAGGCAAAAAAGACAAGGTCAACTTCAAATCATGATTACCTCATACTTATATGCTCTTCCTCGTCATGTTCAAAGAAGAGGCCATATGTACCAGCAGTAGGCTTCAAAAACGAGATCATATCCTTACGAAACCCAGGCTCACCCACCTTCTTGACAAAGCTGGGATCTCATGCCTCAGAATTGATGAAAGACAACTCGTTGGGAGCAAGACGAACGATAGGACCATATTGATCATGTAGTTGGGTGATACGACAGGGGAGATGACTGATACAAAGATTGTGAGCCACGGAAAGTCGAGACATATCCCAAAAGCGAGGACTGTGGAATCTAGCACGACGATGAAACCAAAGACGATAGCAAACGACCTCGAGCAGGTCATGAGGTATGCAAGCAGGAGGTCAAGGAGGAACGAAGTCATGGTAGAAGCAGTCATAACTCGACAGGCGAGAAGGGTATTCAGGTTTAGGCAAAGTAGTGAGAATGCCAATTGCCGTGGGACTCGAGGGTGGTAAGGGAAGAAGAAAGAAAACCAAAGTCGCGTCAGAGGACGCGAACGAACAGAGAACCGAGGCGCTAGTGGGATTTCCTGGATTGCTGGCCTCGAAGAACGTACATTATCGTTGCGCCACTGAGAAAACTAGAGACCGACCTCCTTTAAGGTAGTTGTAGACCGTTCTTTGACAGAGTCCAACAGCCATCAGGTACCGTTCAAGACACATCCTTTCAGGCCTTCAAAAGTCTCGATCTACTATGCAAACCATCAACTGCTCAGCTTCAACACCAGACAACTCAGTCATTGGGGAGGTATGAATCTCGTCACACTTAAACAAAGCAAGAGATGTAGCCCTCTTATCTGGAACCGCTCAATTTCCTCGAATAATCTTAAGAATTGCACTCGAGAGATGTCTCTCTGGCTGCATCTCATAGCGTAGGACATGTCAAATTCCAGCGTGTTTAAACTTGAATGGCTGCTTAACTCGTCTTCACCATCAAGAAGACGTTATCATTCTGCTTCGCGTCGATGATTGCATATCTCACCTTGACTTGTTACTCTTCAAACTTATCATTCGCAATATCCCATACATACACCAACTTACCGTCGCACAATAGCAAACTTCCCCTACGAACGCCCTGTACCGACAACTATAGTACTATCCCACGGGATCTTTTACAGTGTGATTTATTACACTCTATTCTCATATGCTACATGAAATTTACCTTAACGCCCTGTAGCATTCATTCCGCCTTAACTTTTTGGACAGCTAATCGTTTACCTATCCGCACCAATCAGACAGGATTATAATTATTCATGAAACCCCAAAAGCTATCATTGCCGAAATCTCCCTCAAACTGCCAGCTCCCATTTGCATCTGCTCCCCAAGCCGTACCCACGCCTGGTGTTTGCAAAGGCACGTTTGTTAGATTTAAGCCACCGTCTACAGTATCGAGATTGTTATACAGGAGGTCGTGCATTGGTTGAAGTGGCGGCATGCTACTGAAGTCGAAGCTGAGATTAGTGCTGGGGCCAGAGGAGAATGCTTCCCAATCAGCCGAGCTAGTGGGTGTTGCTTCGGTGATATTGGAGATGGTGGGGAGAGTGTAATTCGAGGTTGAAGTCGAGTTAGGGCTCGATAGTGAGACTGAGGTCAGAGGGTTGATACTCGAGGCTGAGGAGATCGAGGCATGTGGAGTAGGAAGCTGTGCGTCTGGCATGTTTGGACTTGATTCTTTCTTATGCTCGGTTGAGTGAGGAAGTGCTTGGAGACTTGGGTCGATTTTCCTATCTAGCTGGTTGATAGCTTTGTTCAAGCAGATATAGGTAGTTTTAAGAATTTTCAAGGCTATGTTAGCCATTCTATTTCTTGTGGACATAGTCTCGAAACGTTCCATTGCCCAAATATAATGGTGAATAGCATCATCTAGATGCTCACGGTTCTCGTGAGGGTGCAAGATATAAATTGCAGCGATCAGGATGATAGCATCAAAAGTATTCAGAACAAGATTAAACATCTTGTAGTGGATCGCAGACAAGAAATTAAAATGTATACGTTGAGCAATCAGGATGTCCAAAGCAGCTTTGAGGGCTTCGGTGCGGGAAGAGGCATTTGTAAAGATATATGGCCGGTGTAGAGCCATGACGGTGAAGGCGCTGCCATTTTGGAATATTGGTCTCGAAGCTGGAATCCAGTGACAACCTGGATGGGAATCCCATGATGTGTCGGCATTTTCGGATCTGAATTGAGGGGGACAATGTAGCTGTATTGTGTTGAGGTTTCTGTGCATGGTTTCGACTTTCGAGAAATTGTTCTGGTTCGGATCTTCACGTTCGAGATTTAAGATATCCCACAAGGGAGAGGCGATCTCAACATTCCATAGTAGCATGGTAAGGGGTGTTGGTGGGTCGATATTGGGATTTCGAGGGGTTGGGGCGACTTCGCGACGGTTCTTTGGGATAGGTGCATCGATTGGAAGAACCGTTTTCGCATCTCGAGCGTCAATTGTAGGCGGCCGGCCAAGAACAATTGCCATGTGTATATCCCACATAGCAAGAATTGTCCACATTCTTCTTCGAAGTTGTTCTAGCCACAGACTCTCGAGGATATCTTCGGGATTGCTATCAAGCCTCCGCGAGAAAGCAATTGAACCTTTATGCAAACCAATCTCTTGGGCGTCCCTAATCGTCTGGGACAGCGAGTGCCAGCTCTCCGGGATCATACCACAATGCTTAAGGAAATTCGTCCTTAGGAATCCTGAAATACTTGTGATCAGAGCTTGTTCAAACTTCTACAGAAAGGAAACATATTTTACCTGCTTGTACAGTGACAAGTGTTGTCTGCTGTTTTGGTAATAGGCGGACAATATCGGTGCCAGACTCGCTGTAATCTTGTGCCAAATCCTCTAACGACATTCCAGCTACATACTTCAAAGAATCGAGACTCGGGTCGTAGTTAGGAGGTTGATATTGGAGTGCTAGGGCAAGGACCTGGAAGAGTAACGCAGGAAAATATTGTAGATCGCTGGGCAGTTCTAGAGGACCCTTATTAAGAGTAGAGAATGAAAGACTATTCCAGTCATTCAGTAAATCTCGAAATATGCCCTCGTCCAGTGGATAATATTGATGATTGACCTCTCGAAAATAAGTCTCGACAAGCTTCTCAATAGACTCCTTCGGGGGGAGCTGCCTGACCAAACTCTTGAACTTCTCTCGTAATCCACCATGATCCACCGAGAATCCAGTCGGGTCAGCAGTCAAGTTCGATGTTCCCTTATCGTAGGTCTGGATTTTGTTGAATATTCCAAGTGTTGTATTGTTATGCCCATTCGTCTTGGTATACCCGAATGAACTGAGCGCTAGATTCGGGTCTGGATCTCTTGATTTCATAGCATTGTAATTTGGCGCGCCTGCATACTCAGGCGAGTTGCTCTCCTCTAGCAGCTGTTGTTTCCTCGCAGACTCGTTCTCGTATCGACATAGGGATTGTTTGTTGCGAGCTACGCAGTTGGAGCAAGGCGATGCGCGGTCGCACTGAGAAGATTAGAATTGTCGCCAACCGAATCGCTGTCATCTTACCTTTTGCTTCCGCCGATGGCACTCTGTGCATGATATGACGATTCTCTTTCTCTTCCGCGGTACCTTCAAAGGACTGTCAGATCGCTGGTTCTCGTCGGTAGGAGATTCCATCGCGTTCCCCGCCATGGGATCTATCTGAGCTAGTTGATAAATCGAGTTATCCTCTCAGATCAAGGTAGCTTTTCGAAAGCCTTAGATGGCCGAGTCGTTGAAGTTCTAGCGCCGCCTCTGCTAGAGGATCAATGGGGTGTGGCTTGTCGTATTAAGGACAATTTTGAGGTTCGCAGAATGTGACGATGTCAGCCACGACTTAGGGAATTGGCCGCCGCGGAGTTAGGATTTTAGCCTCGGGGACCTGGTAATGTGGCTTAACAAGTGATGAAGCCAGCCAGCTCTTTCTCACCGACGCACGAAGTAAACCCCAGCCTGCTTCACTAGAACGAGGGACCAGAAGACTTCGGCCCCAGGTTTGAGATTAAGGCGCAGCAGTGCCGTTCCGCCGCTTGAGGTACTGTAGTGGGCACTTCGGAAACGATTGCTTCTCCTCCTTCTGGAGGCAAACGATCCACGAAAAGGGTCACAGATGGGAGGGACTGAAAGAAGAGGGCTTTTCACAGCAAACCTCTGCATCCCTAGATCCAGAGTGCCATCAAGAATCCTTTATCAGAATGAAATAGCCGCAAACAGCGCACAATACCATGACTCGTGACCAAAGCTCCATCGGGGTATGTCACTATTGTGATCAAGTCTATATCGATCTCGGCCTCTGTTTCAAGCCTCAAGACCCTCAATCCACAGAGTGGCTGCTGCTCGTTGGCTGTGGATTGCTCCGCACTGAAGCCACTGCCAAGAGGCAAGGAGGAACGATCTAGATCCTGCAGCTGTGAAGGGTCCCTCAGTGCGAATCCTGCATTCTGCATGCTGCATTCCCCTTCTCATAAATGGCTGGTCCCCAAGTGAAAGAGTCGACATGGACTTGGGAGCAAAATATTGAGGCAGCAGAAGATCAACAATCACATTCGAGCAGAGCCAAAAGTCCTTTCGATGCAGGTCCTGCCTGGTCCTCACACTTTCCAGGGTCCAAAGCATCCTCGCTTCGACGAAAGTGACGTAGAGGGCTTCCAACCCCCACAGTCATTACGACCACTTGAGAAGCATTTCCCTTCTTTCGCTGTTCTCCTTCTTCTGATTCTCTTGTCAGCCGCATGAGGAATTGGCGCCTCAGGCACTGTGCAACTTGGTTTACACAGCCCACAACCAAAGGCGGTGGGTTGCTTGCTCTATCTGATCTGCCCAGGCATTCTGTCTGAACGTTGCAGTCTACATGCTCTGCTACTGGCACCATTCTCTCCTGTCGCCTCGCGAATTGTTCTTGACGCTAGACGCCTCGGCCGGCTCAGGTGGAAAGAGAAAAGGGCGAGCTGATGGCACCCGTTGAGGCTGCTGTGGCGCTGTCGCATGTTGACGGGGTTTCAGACAGTGCAAGAGCAAGAGAACTGTACAAGTATGTGTACGCTTGGACAATCCTTGTTGTCTCTGCTGGTATATGACCCTGTATATACTGAGAAGCTGACAAGTTGCTTTGTAGATATTACCAGCCCAATGCTCCTGTAAACCAAGATGCATGTATCGTTGCACCGGCGACCACTCCTCTTGAATCACTACCAGTGGATGGATGGCATGAAAATGACTCTGGACCAAGTATTAACATCCATTCAAATGTTGCTTCCGGCAAGATTTCTTCGCCAGACACAGCGCTCACTGCCTTCTGCCAGCTGTTGACATGGAGGCTAGGGAAACAAAGAGCAATGATTAGGTATATTTGCCACCAGTAAGCATCTGAAGAAAGATATGTACTAAAGGGTTATAGTTTGATTGATGCTGAAACTCAATACTTCATTGCTGAAAGCACAAAGACTGTTGACCTGAGAGACAGTACAAAGTACGATCCTGGAGACGAGATATGGATGGGTTGCAGTAGTGTGGCAAAGGCAGGACGTCTATGCGAGAGGTGATAAAGTGCAGTCTCCCTCTAGGGATTGATAACTAACAGAGAAAGAACGTTAGAAGTTGCCCCAACTGCTGAAGGCGACTATCCGTGCTTCATCGTCAACGACTTATCCCTGGACGAACGCTTCAACACTCTACCATTTGTGTCTGGTGCTCCCTTTCTCAAGTTCTATGCCGGCGTCCCACTGATCACTAAGCGTGGAATACCAATTGGAAGCCTGTTTATAGTTGACGACCGGGTAGGACAGGGCCTCAGCAGCGCTAAAATCCATTTCATGGGACAATTGGCACAGTGTATTATGAAACACTTAGAGATGGGACGAGAAGTCGAACAGCATCGCCGTGGAATGAAAATGAGTCGTGGACTAGCGTCATTTGTTGAAGGACGATACGAGCTTCTTGAGGATGAAATCGAAGCTGAGACAGGAGAAGGGACCAAGATCGCCGGTCAATTTGAAACAGAAACGACCATAGCTAGAACAAGATCAAAGGGCTCAGCAAAAGGATCGTTAGATTCTGCATTTGCAGGGGCAGCCTTGAGCGTCGAAGCCAAGGAGAGAGAATATGCTGTGGCTTTATCAAAAACAGAAAAATCCTTGATGGAGTCGCAGGAAGATGTCAGCCAGAAAACACGTCCAGATCTTGAGTCCGCATCTCAGCAAGCGTCGTTTGATTCATTAGGTGCACCCAGTACGGATGTGCCATCGCCGCACAATGTAACTGAGAGATTTGCTGCCAGCCCCGGAGAGGAATGCGAGGCGACATCATTGAGGACTTTATTTTCTCGCGCAGCAAATCTAATCCGCGAAGCATTTGAGGTTGATGGAGGAGCCATCTTTTATGATGCGCAAACCGGCTTTAGCTCTGATGTATACCGAAAATCAGATACTATATCAAGACGCCAAGATTCCTCGGTGGATCCGTTGGCAGAGAGTAATATCAGCAGTGACGAGCAGATATTTCCAGGAAAAAAACAATCATTAGCCTCTAGCGAGGAGAGAACAACACCGACAGCATCCCCGCCGATACTTCCTCTAAGCGACTCTCCGGGCCTTGAAGAAAGAAGATTTTCGCAAACATCCGTAGAGTCAAGCAAGAGAGTTGAAATTCTTGGTTTTTCTACACCAGATGCCGCTTCAATACACAGTGATCCGCAGCCTAGGCCAAATGTGTTTATTCCATTTGAAGAGAAAGCGCTTCAAACCCTACTCCGTCGCTATCCAAGAGGTAAATTATGGACGTTTGACTCAGAAGGCGCTGTATCCTCGTCGGAAGAAGAAAGGTTTGAGAGCTTCTCAAAGGATCTTCCAGAACATGCTAAGGATCAACGTCGACGCAAGCTGAGAAGCAATAAGGCAAAATCCGACGCAGTGTATTTATCAAAGCATTTTCCTGGCGTTCGACAGCTCCTTTTTGTTCCTCTTTGGGACGCAGGGAAAGCAAGATGGCTGAGTGGATGCTTTACATGGTCGACAGACCCAACCAAAATTCTCTCAAAGCAGAATGAACTCTCATTTCTAACTGCGTTCGGAAACTCGGTCATGGCAGAATGGGCACGAATTGATACAGAGGTCGCGGATCAGAAGAAGGGTGATTTTATTGGAAGTATTTCTCACGAGTTGCGTTCACCATTGCATGGCATTCTCGCCAGTGCGGAGTTTTTAGAAGAAGTAACGACCGGTTGGGAAAGACAATTGGTTGAGACAATTGATTCATGCGGAAGAACACTCCTAGATACGATTGTAAGTCTCGCGTCAATCCCAAGCCTATATTCGAATCAATTATATTAACAAGTCTAGAATCACATCCTTGATTTCTCCAAAATAAATCATTTCGAAAGGAATTGGAAAAGGAGCAAGAAGGCTGCAGGTCGACTTTCTCAAGGAGGGCCACTGTCTCTAAAACAATCTGATCTCCCAATGCTTAATCTTTTTCAAGAGGTAGATGTTTCAGTCATTTGTGAAGAAGTTGTCGAAAGCGTCTTTGCAGGCCACACATTCCAAAACGTCACAGCTCAAAGCTTCGATCAGGTTGCCGAAAGTCGAGGGAAGATGTCAGATAACCGCAGGGCGATTCTTACATCAGAACAAATGATGGGCCCCCAACAATTACAGCATGCTGGTGTCGCTGTCATTCTTGACATAGCCCCTCAGAATTTCAGTTTTACTACTCAACCTGGTGCATTACGACGTCTCATTATGAATCTTCTCGGAAATGCGCTGAAATATACAACTCACGGGTTTGTAAAAATCGATCTCAAATGTTCCGACATGGAGAGTTTGAATACTACGTCGATTTCAGGGAGCAGCGAGCATGTACCTCGGTCTTTGGTCACATTGACGGTGACTGATACGGGGAAAGGCATTTCAGCAGACTTCTTGAGATCAAAGCTCTTCATGCCTTTCGCCCAGGAGAATTCCTTGTCCAGTGGCACTGGTCTTGGTCTCTCCATTGTCCGAAAGATTGTTTCTCTGCTTGAAGGAGAAATTACATTCGACAGTGAGGTTGGAAGAGGAACACGTAAGTCAAGAAGTAATCATTCGCTTCAATGCTAACAGCTTTTACAGAGGTTAGAGTCACACTTCCCCTCCTCCGAGAAATGCCGAAGAGCTCTGATGGCTCAGGAAGTACTTCCAAGTCTTTAGTTTCGCTTTCTCGAGAATTAGATCAGTCAGTCGTCGATCTTCGTACTCGCATTATTGGTCAGAAAGTTGTCCTGCACGGATTTGATATCGACAGCAAAGATCCCATTCTCTGTGAGATGGGCCAAACTTTGAAAGCGTCAATTACCCAGTTCCTAGTGAATTGGTATGGCATGAAAGTTGTTCCTCCTGGACAAAGAAGCAACCTAATTATATCCAATGAGGTGGATCCTACCATTCTTTCGAAACTAGTACACCAGACTGTCGCTATGCATAAAAATCGCCCTTCAATCATTGTCCTATGTTCCCAGAACATTACTGTCGACCGCTCGCTCACTTTTCCGGAAACTAAATGCAATGTTGGATATGTTGCGAAACCCGTTGGTCCTATCAAGCTTGCAAAAGTGATCATGCAAGTAATGGACGGATCGCCGTCATTACCTACACCTATTATTGAGATTCCTCACCCCGAAAGCAGCGACCTAAGTAATGTTTTTGAAGAGTTGAGCTTAGGGCGAAGAGGCGGCGAGGTGCTGGACAATACACGTATGGCTGCCGATAGCGATAATGCCCGCAAAGCCATCGAGAGCCCAACACCTAATGCTTTGGCGGAGAAGAACACAGAATTCCCCTTCCCTAGCTCTCCAGTACATATCAACTCCATGAAAAACTCCATGGACGCCGAAGCATCCACTGAAATCAAATTCACCAGTCCCTCGGGGCTCCTTTTACCCAATCCAACTAGACCTGCTCCCGCATCAACTCAAGCTCAAATCATACTTCCTAAAGACCTAGATACAAAACCTACCCTCCTTCTTGTTGACGATAACGCTATCAACATCCGTTTACTAAGCACCTACTTCAAGAAGCGCTCTTTTACAATCATCCACGAAGCACAAAACGGTTTAGAAGCTGTGCAAGCATTTGAATCCTGTCGTCAAGGCTACGATATTATCTTTATGGACATTACAATGCCAGTGCTTGATGGTTTCGGTGCCACCAAACAAATCCGTGCGATTGAACAACGCCGACGGGAAAAGGCCGGCGCTGAAGATAAGGCAGCTTTGATTATTGCGTTCACAGGAAGAAGTAGCATTGAAGATCAGACGGAGGCAGTGAGAGTTGGTATTGATCTTTTTATGACTAAACCTGTAGCGTTTAAAGAGGTTGGGAAAATTGTGGATAATTGGGTTGCTAACCAAGGACTAAATGAGGATAGGAGTACTGTGGCTTCTCTTACTGGAGTTGGTAGTGGCTTTGGTGGCTTGGGGTGAAGAGAAAGTCCACGGACGGACAAAATTTGGCAAAGAGCATAAACGAAATGCAGACAAGATGGACAAAATTCATGCATTGCTGGCGCTGGCTGGATAGGTTGGATTATTCTCCGATACCATGATTTGATGTGAGATGATGGAAAGTTGGTATACCACAGGAAATATTGGATGATGGGATGTATTTACAGTGGAAACCGGCGTTATTAGCGTTATGCGACGCTTTGCGCAGCTACCAACCACCTGCTTACATAGATAGATAGATCGGAAGACATATAGATCGTGTTAATCAAGATGAGAGATATTACCTTTACTGATATTGTATTTCAGCTGATGAGACCTAAAATAATATTGATTCTTCGAAGCCAAAAGCAGTTAGCCACTTACGGGGCTTCACGATTTCTGAATAATCCAGAACCTCCTTTCCCATCGAGCATGTACATTAAGATACCTTTACATGCCTTGCAGCAGTATAACATTACTCTTCAGTCCCAAATTAATTCTTCATTCAGCGAGGCTGAATGAGCGGAGAGAAGCTACCATGCCAAACTCACGGCCTCTCCCTAACTCGAAGTTGTGGGATTTTGCAAAAATAAATGCGATTGGTAAGACCAAGGTATTTTGATGTCTCTATTCTGTTAATTGTGTATTTAGAAAACACTCTTCTCGCGATAACATTTGGCGGGGCTCTTTGCCGCATGTGGTGGGGTACGAAGATCAACATATCTCTTTTACCACCGTGAGCGGATTCTATGGACCAGGTGCCTTCACAGCCTGGATGTTTGCAGCAGCCTCCTTGATTCTTCAAGGTCTCTTTGTCCTTCTCCGTGCCTACCGGGGCCAGCCCATGGCATCTCGAATCCTCTCTCTGGACTACTTTGAAGAGCCACCAGAGGTGACGGGGGATGTACCGAAAGCGCCGGAAATTGAAATCGGCATGGCATTTGCTGCTCTGGTGTATCCGTTTATCGCCGCTATCGATGTCTTGAGAGCAGCTATTCTCTGACTCCAGGAGAAAATGATACTTGCAGAAGCCTTCTCGACAAAGAGTCGGGGCTTACTCTCTGTCCCGTTCTTCTGGCTTCTCTTTATCATTCCCATTTGCTGCAACGCTGATTCAACATATACAATCATCCAAATGATTTTCATCATTCTCACTGATGGAGCAATCTGGATTACTGGAATGGGATATATCACGTTTCAGAAAATTATGAGATTTAATATGATGATTTTGGTGTTGTTCATAATACATATAGCGCTGTTTTCATTTGCTACAGTCCACTTTGTAATGGATATTAGATGGGCCTTCCCCAGATCGGGTGCTAATTGGAGTGACTTGGATCAGTTTACTACGTTGGCTATTGCCGTTGTTTCAACGGTTTTATCACTGGGTGAGAAATTCGTGAAATCGAGGAAGAGCGATGGAGAGAGGAGAGATTACTTTAATGATTATGCTACATTTTGGTTCATATGTATGCAGCCTCTAAAGTACATGAAGAGCAATTCTTTCTAATCTAGGAAATACTGGATCGCCAAACTCATTGTCCAACTTGCTGATCGATTCTCAAGGAATCCGGCATGAGGAGCGCTTCGAAGAT
Organism: Arachnopeziza araneosa; assembly: GCA_003988855.1. Lineage (NCBI taxonomy): Eukaryota > Fungi > Ascomycota > Leotiomycetes > Helotiales > Arachnopezizaceae > Arachnopeziza > Arachnopeziza araneosa. The sequence continues at coordinate 106,920 of QYAI01000111.1, forward strand.
TTCGGTGAATCTACTGCCCAGAGTTGGTGAAAAAGGAAAAATATCTCCATCAGCGCTCTCACTGTCAGAAACCACCCCCAAGGTTAAATGCCAGGATTTTTTCTTGGTGTCCACATTAGGCTGCTCGACAATGAGCTTTCTCAGCGCATAGAGGTACGCCAGTGGGCCTTTTTCTTCCATCAAAAGCAATAGATCCGGTTCCATATGGACGAGATCCAACTCAACTTGGGCAAGTTTCATGTTTTTTGCCATGTAATCGCAGCACTCGACAAATTGTGCGCGCATTGCTGGGGTCATTCTCAATTTAACTGCGGTTTCTTCTTCGGTCCACGGAGTTTCAGGAAGCTCAAATCTAACATGCTTAATCTTGGAGAGAAGAGCAGGTCTATCCTTGAGAAAGTCCATAAATGCTCCAGCGTCGTGGACTTCGATTTCGGCAGTCTCCCAAAAGACCTGGGCAAACTCATCACGGAACACTGCATTGACATCTGAATACTGTCTGATCTGCTTAACCAAGTACCAATCCTTTGACAGGGTACTGTCGGAGAATGGGGCCACAATGGCGTGTTTCTTTCGGTAGACACCCACGAGTTGCATGTCGTAGTTAGCGCTTCGGAATGGGTGGGTAGATGTCTTTGCGTTAAAAGCAGCCTTTTCTTTGAAGTATGTGGGAAGCCAATTTGATCCCTCATCAGAGAAGACTTGGTTCATGATATTTCCGACTTCTAAATATGGACCCCATTCTGAACCAGCTTGATTGATATCATACTCCGCCGCACGTGCCTTTAAATTGGAGGGCAATGTTGGATCATAATCAGGGGATCTCCACAAAACAAATATTCTCTGCTTGTGTTTCTCTTTGACTTCCATTTTGATATAATGTTCGAAAGTATCAAGGTCGTAATAAAGAGGGGTTCGCTGCGCATCAATACTAACAACAACATGGTCATAGACGCCCTTAATGCCGTAATCACGGAAGCAGATATTTGCGATCAACCAGCTGTAAATCTTGTTCCGTACTTCTCTTGGAAAGTCGAAGAAATGCAGAGTGCCAGTTCTAATCCAGCTATCAGCCTAATTCTTAAGAGTCAATCAAAATATTACCTGACATATTCACCTAACTCAACAACTGGTGCAGCTTTGCTCAGTTCCTTCAGACTCTCGTCTTTTAAAGCCATCATTGCCCGTGCACGGACAGCCTTTGTAGTCCCTATCTGATTATTAGATCTAAAATATCTTTTTACCAAATACATCTTATCCCAAGTAGTCAGAGATCCAAAATAGAAGTCCCCAAAACCGTTGTCACGAGCAGTTCTTGGCTTACGAGTTGTCGTAATGATAGGGAGTAGTTGAATGAGTAGCTGTTGTCGTCCGATTTGCTGTACGATACTAGCCACTGCGGTCAAAATTAGTACTCGAAGAACTCAAGAGCAACTTGATAAAGCAAAAAGAGGTAAGGCCCACCTTCATTCTGGCCCGAATTGTCCAAGATGGCACGCTTGAGTTTCGAGTGCAGAGTCTCGAGTTCTAGCGACAAGGATGAGCCCCTGTTCCATGAACACAAATACATATCTGCTCGATCTTCTTCCATGATGATCTTTGAAGTTGTCAATGAAGGATCAAGATCACGTCGCGAGATTTACAGAACCATAAAGTTATTTCGGAGCGGATTAATACAAGATTATAGCTCCGGAGCTAGCGTTCAGAATAATTCATTTTTTCATCCTCACCGTCACTTTGACAAAAGTAGAGCCCAGGCTTGAATCTACTCTCTCAAAGAGCAGCAATTCCTTTGTCGGGATGGCGTTGTGAGCAAGTGACAAGTCCGGCGAAAACGGTTTAGACGGGAGAACACTTGGGTTTTACAACCTCCAGCTCGTATCCCAATGAGATTTTATGTTTTTTTAATCTAGGATGACTTCGAAAGCTTCTAATAATAGGCTTCTTATTAAGGAAAACTGATTTCTGAACCCAAGACCATACCCCTGCCATTATACGTCCCCTTGCGACCTTCAAACCTTATCTACCCATGCAACCAAGTACAATGACTCTTAGTGCTTCTTATAGTGAGAAAATATAACCCTTGGTCTCTTCTCTGATTTTTTAGGTTCATCATGCCCAGTCTATCTTATTCATCAAGGTGCTCCCAACTCTTTCAAGGTAAAATTCGCTGCAAGGAGGCTAACACTAGGTTTTTCAAGGAGTTAGCATTTAGAAGGCTTTGAGGAGTTCGGTTGGTTATAACCCAGGTTAATCCTAGTTTAAAGCCACTACTAAATAAAATCGTGCAGCCAGAACCCTAGTAGTAGGCAAGACCGAGAGAAGAAAACATTGCTCTCTCGCTTAAATCACGTGGATTAATTAAGAAAGGGAGGGCCGAATTGCAGAAGAGTGAACCAAGGTACATGATTATTGCAGTATACTGTTTAATAATATGTCAATTCTGATATAGTATATGACTCAAAATTATGATCTTGAATATCGAAAAGTCTTCCGATCGGACGAACCTTGACCTTGACGATGGAAAGCTCCACGGTAAGGAACTTCGAAAGTCTTAAACTGCGGTCAGAAACCATCCAGACGCCGAGAAATGCTGTATAACCTCTCTATTCACGCTCACCTAAACACGAGTGAAGTGGGTAAGTCTTTAATGATTTCACGGATAAGGTGGTAAGAGGAGGCAGAAAGGATTTTTCTGATACTAATTTTTTTCCTATTCTTGAACCCTGTAATTATATAATTATGTCAATTATGACTTATCATTATTTAACTAAGTTATTTACGATTAAATGCTAATTATATACGCGACTATGTATGTGCATCCCAATCTTCGGAATATTTTATTGATCATAATGTTTGCAGAGTAGCTTGTATCACTTCGGTCAGTGATACCTAAAAGATAGTCTCAAACAGTCAATATTCAAGTTGTTCTACTCTATTCTTTCTAGCAGGCAGGGCAGATAAACCACAACTTACATCCAAGGCATTTCTTGTACATAGTCACGTGCTTACTACAGCGTGCCTAGGTGCCGTGGTGGCTCTTGCTACAAAATTGATCACGACCAGCAGCATATTTAACGGAATGTTAATTAGAAAATGTCTTGCTGCTCCTACTCAATTATTGTATTGGATACTACTTTATTCATTTCTACTAAACGGCCGATAGTTTAGTATACGCAGATTATTTATGATACTGTTGGAGCACCAGGAGTTCCAATGCTTCGTAGCTTACTAGCCAAAAAACTTGCAATTGTTCTAAGATCAACATGACATTTAAGATAATTCTAGAATGATAGACTCCAAAAAAAACCAATAAAGACAAAGGCCTTGTTTCTGGAAGTCACTGATCGTATAAAATTTCTAGGAAATACATTTCTCTAGGACTTAAAAATTGGTTGGTTCTGGGGGAATAGACGAGAAAGTATTTGATTTAAAAAAAATACTTTATATATTTTTAAATAAGCATTTTCGCTTCATCAAATCAATTCAACTGGCCTGCTGGCCCAATGGCAAGGCGCTTGACTACGAATCAAGAGATTGCAGGTTCGATCCCTGCGTAGGTCAACAGAAAATTGATTTTTTCCTTTTTTTTTTGGTTGGAACTATTGAACCCTTTCTGTTTGTCAAAGGCGTCTATGAAAATTTTACAGGATAATATTTTGATGTGGGTTATTGTGCCCTTAGCCGCAGCGTTACAGCTTACATAAGGAATTGACAGACACTTTAGCCCTTCGAGAATTACTTCTGATCAAGCAGTTAAAAAAGATATCTTGATCAAAAATACAGGACTGAATGCAATCATGAAATACAAAATTAAACCACGTCCCTAATATCACCAGCTATTCTCAAAAGTTCTATACAAACTTGCTCCTTTTTGCAATGCAACGATGGCAATGAAACTCAGAGCCACATAAACTAACCACTTTTTTAGTAGAAACCCTCTAGGTTACTCACAACTTATTCTTGTTGCAGCATGTAATCTCCCGAACATGAATCAAGTCCCAATGGCGACGAGATCTTACACCCAGACGGCCTAAAAGATGGACAACCTGGTGCGATACTAGTATACAAGATCGTCAGAACTAGATTGTCCCGAGGGAAAATGCCCAAAAATAAGAATACCAAAATATCCCAACAATTATCGCATTCCTTAAATTCCCCTACTTCCTTATAGAAAGTAAGGTCTTCCGTTGCTAGAGCCACAATCCTGTCCTCAGTCATGATAACCAACGTTCCATGACTCACGGCTTATAAGTTGCTTTGGTTTGGTGGCAAGATAGACAGTATAGAGAGATGTTTGAGAATAAGTAGCATGATGAAGAAAAGGAGAGTTGCTGGCTACATCATCAACTCCTATGACAAGAGATTCGCAGACGAATATACAGTACAACGATATGTACTCGGAACACGGATTGTTGAACAACTCCAGATTTTTTGAATTAAGCGTGGGGTTTTCTCTGTATTTTGGGGTGGTCCTAGTGGTGTTATAACTCCCTAGATGGCATTACAGCAAATGAATGATGCTTCCATAAGCTTCTAGCTTTCTAGACCTGACATTAGAAAGGTTTCAGCCTTATACATCAAAATTGTTGGAGATCACGAATGAACCAAGGCAAGACCACTTGACATCTATCCTAGGTTGAGACCTAGCCATAAGAGCGTAGCAGAACTCCTGGCTAGGATTTATTTCTCTTGAAAGACTTTACCATATCACATCTAAAACAGTGGGATCAATTCCTTAGATTTGAGGAGCTCATTATTCGTAGAGCCTCTATCTCACAAGAATGCAGCCATATCGCCCATCCATAAAGCAAATCGAAACCCCATCCCATGCCATGCAAAACAGACCGAGACTTTTACCGATTGCTCTTGGCCACACGTTCCAATTCATCCTTCTTCTTGATGGCATATGAGTTACTGCTTCCCTTTGCGGCGTTGATCAACTCTTCAGCCAAGCATTCAGCAACGGATTTGATGTTTCGGAAAGCAGCTTCACGGGCACCGATTGTGAGAAGCGCAATAGCTTGGTTGACACGACGGAGAGGAGAGACATCGACGGCTTGACGACGGACGGTACCAGCTGAACCGATACGGGTAGAATCTTCACGGGGACCGCAGTTGACAATGGCGTCGACAGCGACTTGGATAGGGTTTTGGTCGGTCATGATGTGGATCTGGAAAAGTTAGTACATTCCAAGTTTTTGAGCATCCGACATACGATCTCAAAGGAGTGCGCAACAATGCGAACAGCCATAAGCTTCTTTCCGTTGTTACGACCGTTCATCATCAAAGAGTTGGTAAGACGTTCAATGATTGGGCATTGTGCCTTTCTGAATCTCTTCTGGGCATATCGGCCTGCGGAGTGGGAGATGTAGACAGGAGCTCTGATTTGAATATAATCGCTGAGAATATTAGCCTTGAATCCCATCTGCCAGCTCTTCTCCCTCAAGTGTCCTTACGTCAAGGAGATATCGCGAATTTCCACATCCTCATAACTCCATTTGTTGAACAGCTTGACGCTGCCAATCTCTGCAGTGACCTCCTTGGGAAGAACCTGGTAGCCGGAGACGGTTTCGACTTCGATTTCTTCGTTGTCAGACATGTTGGCAATGGCTGACTTGGGTGTTGTCGAGTGGGACTGAAATCGAGGGATCTTGAATTTGGATTTCTCAAAGTCAAATCGCGAAATGAATGCTAGTGTGAAGCTAACCCAATATGGATAGTTAATCGAGGGCACACACAAAGCAGCCCTCTTCATGTGACCTTAGCGAATTTTCGATATTGAACTTTGGATCGGCTTTGACGACATTTCTGTTCAACGACAACCACATTAAATCATTCATCATGGGTACGTACAATGCAGGTTGCAAGTTTCCGGGGTTTTGCAATGGACGAGGTGGTTCTGAAAATGCGATATTGCGAACAAGACTCCTCAACATCCTCACCCCTCCTTCTGCTCTGGATCATTCAGCATGTACTGATATTGTATAGCCCCAGCAACTTCCGGTGGAGCTAAAAAGCAAAAGAAGAAGGTATGTTGACTTGGTTTTGCGAGTAGTTGTCTGCACTATAGGCAACTGCTCTCCAATGCTTCTTAAGACACTGCTAACCTTCTTTATAGTGGTCCAAGGGAAAGGGTATGGAATATTTCGAACTCAAAGAGCATCAGATCTAACACAATACAGTCAAGGATAAGGCCCAACACGCCGTTATCCTCGATAAAGCCACTTCCGACAAACTCTACAAAGATGTTCAATCATATCGTCTAGTCACAGTCGCTACTCTCGTCGATCGTCTAAAGATTAACGGCTCATTGGCGAGAAGATGTCTGAAGGATTTGGAGGAGAAGGGACAGATCAAGAAGGTTGTTGGACACAGCAAGTTGCAGATTTACAGTACGCAATCCAGACGAGACTCGTTCCATTCGGGGAGTGCGGGAGGTTTGAACAAATGCTAACAAGCTCATAGCTCGTGCGGTTGCTGCTGCGGAATAAAGCACTCTGGTTTCTACGATATCACGATCTTTCCTTCGATCAAGCCGTTATGAGGTAGACGTTGGAGAAGGGAATGGTATTGGGCATTTGCAATAGGCGTGGATTTGATTTCGGTGTAGCATAACCAATCGAATTTCCTTCTACGATTGCACATGAAAGTCTTGTTGGTGATGGCTTCTACATCCGCATATGAAAGATTCACTTGATGTAATGATTGAGCTGTTATGGTTAGAACAGGAACGGGAGAGACCTTTAGACCCTGAAGAAGCCAACTTACACCTTTAGAAGCCAACTTACACCTTTAGAAGCCAACTTACACCTTTGAGAAGCCAGAAGTCAATTCACTTTCTGTCTCGCAATAGGAATCAAATCTCGGGTCTGACACCAACTGCTGAAATATGTTTCGCTCTCTACACGACGCACTTTGAGCCCTGTAACGCCTCAAATCCCGCCGTAGGTAAGCCAATTGTGTCTCAACAATCCCAGTCCGTGAGTATTAGCTCCAAATATTGAACAGAATTGAAGCCAGATTTCCTAATTCCAGATTTCTACAATCACTGAAGTTACTTAACAACTTACTTCCTCGTCTGTTGATCTTCGCTGTCGACAAGGCTAATGACGAGGCCGAGGCTGAAGACACCTCTTCACTTCTTTCCCTTCAAGTAGACAACACGTCTCTCCCACATCACCAAGAGCGCAATTGCATCAATTGATCTCTACTTTCCCATCTCAAAATGTCCTCTGCAGGCACAACCCGCGAACGGCGCAAAGAGCCCACCTTGAAAACCACGACGGCCCCAGAGGTAGCTCCAACCCCAAACGCAACCCCGAACGTCTCCACCCGCGCCCGCGCAGAAGACTCCGCCTTCTCCCTCCTGGACGTTTTCCGCACCATCGCCTTCGTTGTTCTCGTCTCGGGCGGCCTGAGCTACTTTATCACGAAGAAGAGCTTTGTATGGGGATTGGAACGGCCGAAATGGTCGAGACCTGAGTCGATCAAGACGTGGTTCGAGGGGGAGAAACAGTATACAGATGAGGATCTGAAGGCATATGATGGAACAGATTCGACTAAGCCAATTTTCCTGGCTATCAATGGTATGTATACTTTTTCTTGCTTCGTTATACCTTTGGGTTGGCAGGAGTGAAGAAAGAGAGAAGCAACAGCTAATCTCATCACAGGAACCATCTATGACGTCTCCGCCGGTCGACGCCATTATGGTCCAGGCGGATCCTACCACTTCTTCGCAGGCGCCGACGCCTCGAGAGCCTACGTAACATCCTGCTTCAAAGACGACATCACGCCCGACATGCGCGGAGCCGAAGAAGCATTCCTCCCCCTCGATGACCCCGAGGTGGATGCATTATACACGAGCTCGGAGATGAAGATCCTCAGGGAGCAGGAGATGAGAAAGGCCAAACTCGAGGTCTACAAAGCGCTCAAGCACTGGGTAGATTTCTTTGCGAGTAGCAAGAAGTATACCAAGGTTGGAGAGGTCAAGAGGGAGAAGAATTGGCTGAGTAAGTTGCCCAAGAGACCATTGTGTCAGCAGGTGCAGGATGGAAGGAGGAAGAGGGAGAAACCGGCAGGGAAGTAGAGGTGGTGTGCTTAGAGAAGAAGTATGGAGGACCCGTAGGAACCTGCATTATCTAGAGGTAGACGTAGTAATCAGAAGCCTTGATATCCAAATAATATGACTCCTGAATCTCAAGCATGAAGCATCTGGCTGTGAATTCGATGCAGCTGCAGGCTGGTTGAAATTCACAAAAGACAATATACCCCATCAGAATACCTCGGTTGTGATTCCAATCCAGGAGATGAATGAGTTTCTCACTCACTCCCAACGCAATGGAAATAAATCAAGACAGGCAAGAAGGACAAATTTCCACGACATCCAGCCAGTGACATCTCGTCCTACAAGCCAACAACGTAAACACATCTACTCTGATCCCATTTTTTCCCTTTTACGTCCTCTCGAGAAGGCTTTGGCCGAATCAGGTGAGATGCTGTTACTTGCATCTCGTGAGCGCGGGAGGGAGGGAAGATGGTGAAAGTGGTGGATTGTTCTAGGTGGGATGGCAGTGGCAAGTTAGGAAGGGGCGTATTGAAGAGAAAGGAAAGGAGGAGGGCGAGGATTTGTAGGTATCATGTGGATGGGAAGGGAGGTGACAGTATTATGAGGGTGAGATTTGTGGTATTGAATAGGCGAGAGGAGATGAGGTTGATTTTTCTCATTATACGCGATCGTTCTCGCAGGATGTATGAGATGGGAATCCGAAATCAAATCTCTTTTATCGGATTCTATTTAACTACGAGTCTACTTTACAGAAACGGAGTCATCAACGGGGACAGCAATCAAGACAAGAACAGCAGATAGTGAATTAAGTACTTTTTATTCATCTTTTATATAAAAAAGACCTCTCAGAACAATGACAGATACCACTCTCGGGCACCTCCTCTCTCGGAGACGCTCAGTATTTATAAATACCCCACTCCACTCCCCATGAACCGATCCTCGCCTACAACAGAACAGCCAAACCAGCCAGAGCCAAGACACCCATTCCGACGGGGGTGAGCGAGTCGGCGGCCGAGGAAGAGGTGGATTTGGTACCGCTGCCGGTGCTGGTGCCGGTGGAGGTTCCGCTGGTACCGGTGCTGGAGTTGGTCGAGCTGACACCACCCTCGACGGCGTTACCGGGTAGGTTGACAGTCTGCTTGGAGGCCAAGGTCTGGAAGTTGGCGAGAGTGCGGGATGCGTTGGCAGTGGGGTTCTCGTTGATGACCATGACCATACCAGCCTGGCAATGCTTGGCTTGCGAGCAGTAGACCCAGATGGGAGTTGTGGCGTTGATCTGGATGGTGTAGGTGGCGGTGGTGTCCGAGGTGGCGGACACGGGCATGAAGCCCGAGTAGAAACCGGTGACGTTGCTGTTCATGGAGATGGGCTCGCAAGGTTGGTCAAAGGTGGATTGTGTGACGGTGTGGTTGCCCGCGGCGAACTGGAACTGCACCATGTCGCCCTTGGAGGCCGTGACAGTGTTGGGGAAGTAGGCGAGGGTGTTGTTCTTAGATGCGACGGTCACGACGTGGACGGTGACATCTTGGGCTAGATGCTGTTAGTTAGGATAGCAAGAGGGTCTGTAGGGAGACGCACCAAGAACAGCGGCAACGCTCATGGCGGAGAGGGCGAGAGTAGTGAACTGCATTTTGAAGATTGTGGTGAGAGAAGATCCTGATCTTGCTGTAATAAATGTGCTAAGGCGTCTAGCGCTATGTCGTACCGGTCGACAATGAAGAGAGAGAAAAATAGATAGAGATGAGAAAGTACTGGCAAGAAACAGAAGAGAGAGATGGAATGGAATGAAGGCCAAGAGAAGATTCGACGGATGGGGGGGCAGGGCATAAATAAGAATGAGATGCTTGCTTGAATGATCGCCACACTGCCTTGTTCCAGGAGGGAGAGCCTGGGCTGGGGGAGAGAGGAAGGGGGAGGGAAGTCGAAACGTGTTTTGAGGTTTAAGTCCAAACACTCGTCCAGGGCGAAGTGGAGATGGGAGCGCTTAGACGTCGAAGATGAGATGACATGGAGAAGGAAGATGAGAAGGGGAAGAGCAAATGCTGGAGATGGCGCTGCAGGACCAGAGGGTGGATAAGGAGAAAAACAAGCATGGCAGATATACGTATGGCATCGCTCACTGGAGGTGTTTAATCGAGGTGGCCAAGCCTTTCTCTCTCTCTCTCTCTCTCTCTCTCTCCCTCTCTCCCTCTCTCCCTCTCTCCCTCTCTCGCGCGCCTACGCACAGGAGGACGACTCCTCGGCCCAACAAATGATCGCTCGTTCCGTACAGGCACGATGCAGTGGCCAAGAGCAGAATAGAAGCTGGTGACGGAGGGTGGTCGTCGATGCGGCCAAGCGAGGCCATCTGAAGCACTTCCGTGTGTCAGTGTCAGTCGCGACGACGACACCCAAACGTCGCTGGTTTCAGCCGCAACCCCCCGAGAGGCCCTGTTCCCCGTGACTTGGGGACCTGCGATGACTTGTCCAATGTCCGAGAGGAGGGACGGCATCTTTGTTTCGAGATGGCATGTTGTTGTTTCTGCTCCATCCACGGCGTGCAGGTGAAGGGGGTGGAAAGGAGGCGGAGGCGGAGAGGAGGAGGAATTTCTTGTTTTGTTTTGTTTCGTTTTGGGTAGGGAAGAAGCTCAGGACGAGACGAGTCCCTACGAGTACTGTAGTGCACCCGCACCCGCACCACTTCCCATCAGATGTCACCCGTCACCACATTGTACCATCAAAAGTTAGACACAAGTGTTCAATCGATCTTTTCATCCAAATATCCTTCTGGCACTCCATCTACCCATCGCAGGCCATCTCGGAAACAACACTGCCAGCATCCCCACCATTACCACCACTCTCCAGCCATATCTGTCCACAGAAACGGCCTTCTCACGTCCGTTGCAGGTGGACTCATTCATTCAGAAGCAGACCTACCTACGCGAAAGGAGCCTTCATCCCAGCCCAGCTCAGATCCCCAGCGAGAAGAAAAAAAAAAGCTTATCACCCGAAGTCCAATCAGACCGCTCAATCGCACCGCCAAGATCTGGATCGTCCTGCTCTACTACCACGGTACCTTTTCTCATCTATTTCTCAGACGAACACCTGATCTCTCCCTCTCTCCTTTCCCTCTCTTCTCCCTCTCTTCTCCTTTCCCCAGGTCTATAAAAAGACGCTCTCATGAGTACCTTACACGTCCTCAAACACCCCATCGCCCCCTCGAAATACCCGAACATATTGCCCTCTCTCGGCTGATCTCGCAGTCGCCGTCGTGGTCTTGGTCTTGGTCATTAATCTACGCAACCTGCCCTCTGCACCTCTCTCTCAATCTAACATAGATTAAGCCCCCGGGGTCGCCATCGGAACAATAGTCCCCGCACGCCGGAGTGCGCGCGTGGTTTAAGCTTCTTTTTCGCCGCCTGGCTCGACGAGAGCTAGGGACGATGTGATGTAGATTGCCCTTTTTCTATTTTGAGGAGGCGGCATCGCTGGTCCCCGCAGTTCTGGCCTGCTAGATGGGACGTCGAATCGTTCGGTTGAGGGCATCGTGTCGCCGATGGGTGCTGCATGTGCAATGGGCCTGCGTTCAGAAGGGTCGGTTGGGATGGGAACGTCGCCATGAATTACGAAGGGGAATCTTGGCTGATCTGGGCCCAGCTGCTTCCTCTCCTCTCTGGGTTTGCCTCCTTCTCTGAACGGAAAGCCATAAGAGGTCCGCTCTTACCACTCTTCCACATGTTCAAGTCCCTGTGTATAGCAATATCAGTCGAATCCTTCGAGAGCATATTTAATCTATTCATCTCGCTTTGACATACCTCGGAACTTATATAGCTTCTTGCTTGAGCTCTTCTCAAACCACCAGACTCTCTCCACCTCCACAGCTTCCAGCTCCAAACTCCCAGCTCTCAAGATGAAATCCATACTCGCGCTCCTCGCCACCCTCCTCCTCCCAGCTCTGGTCACCTCCGAAGCGTGCGTAGCTGGCGGTCCCTGTACGTCCCTCACCCGTCCTCAGAGCTCCCCCTCCCTCCCTCTCTCTCTCTTACTCATGCCCCCCAGCTTTCCAGGTCGATGACGCCCACGTCTGCTGCAGCAACGCCAGCGGCACCTGGTACCAGTTCTACGCCGTGCAAGCCATCTGCGTCCTGGATGACTCGCGCACCTGGTTGTATCAGCGCTGTGTCTCCTCCATTGTCGATTCCGTCGTGGACTCGACCTGTATTGCCGGTTCCGGACCTGTCCCAACCGGCATCTTGAACACCTCGACGGCCAGGACAACTTTCACTCCCGCCCCTACCACTACATTAGTCGCCAAGAGGGTATGGTAAGAGCTGGGAACCGGCATGTAGGATGGGAGGGATGTAAGATCGACTCGAATTGGAGGAGGGGAAGAGAATGGTTCAGAGGAAGAGTGATGATGAATGTTATATTGAGTGTAATATTCAAAGTATGTTGAAAGACTACTGGTCAATTCTGTATATGGTTTGCATGGCTGGTGGTATATATAAAAACAAAAATAAAGGGCCGAGGGATGGAACTTGCCATTTATTAGCAAATTTAATGCAGCAATATTTTCTCGTTCTGTCTTCTTGAGCTTCATTCCCCAAAACCATTCTTTTTGTGATTTCATTTGTCAATCCCAAACCATAACCACCAAACTCCAATTCGAACCCCCCCCCCCCAAGCCAATAAACGCCAGTCCTTCCTACCAATCAAAAGTCAAGCAACATCTGCGGCGCCAACTTTTCTAGATCCTCCACTTCCAACACATTCCCACCCCTTCCCCTCTCCTCCCCTTCCCACGCCGCTCTGGCAACCGCTTCCCTAACAAAGGTATCCACATACTTCCCCACCGCCTCATTCGCCTGAGAACTCATTCTCGTTCCCCCTTTGCCTTTCTTCTGGAAGAACTCGTGTAGCAAGACGCTGAGGAGATCAGGAGGGATAGCGGATTTGCGCGTGAGGTGTGGAGGAGGGCTCTTGTCTCTGCGCTGTGGTTGCGACGCGAAGGGATCATCGTCCTCTCCTTCTGATATCGCGGCATTCGCTACAGTAGTCGGCCTCCTCTTCCTCGAAGGAGGATCGAGCATCTCCAAGTCGCTATCATCGTTCCCATTCCCACTTCCTTCCTCTTCCTCCCCAAAATCCGGACTCAGACTTCCCAGTCGCTTCAGCGCAGCGTCGGATAATCGTTTCGCATCCGAGATTCGCTTTTCCTTCGCGGAAACTCGGGGTTTGGCCTTCGAGGCTGGCTTCGATTTCGTAACTGAGGCGTCGGATTTCTTGTTTGTCGAGCCTTTCGGCCGGCCTGTTTTCTTGACTTCGCCTGTTGGGCGGGGAGGTTTGAAAGGTTTCGGGGGCATTGTGAAGTTTGTGAGTTGTATATGTAGCCGTTCTTCGTGAACTAAATGCTCCCTCTCTGTTGTTTCTGCCACTACCCCACCTACTCTCTCATCTCAATCCCGCAGGCTGTTTGTAAACGTTGAGGAATTCCCGGTAATTGGGAAAAAGAAAAGACCTGAGTAGGCAATTGATATATGCGTAATTGAAGTTGGTGGAAAGAGATGTATGATGTCTTGTGGTTTGAGGAAGTTATGTTCCCGTCGCGTAGATCGGACTGGAAGACAACGCGACGAAAAGAATACGGTTGCACGTGACGATTTTCGTCTTTCATGACTTTTTATTTCTTACCTACATGATAATTAAGAATACTTGATGCACAGTTAGCACGAAAAGAGTCCCTATTGTAGAAATTAGTCGATCATTAGCAGAAGCTGCTCGCAATACTCGTCGTCGGGTGAAGGATAACGAATGTCGACAATAATCAACAATTGAAACTTAACTGATTACACTACAATATTCTTACTCGCTCTGACTCTTTGCTTAAATGACTACTCAGTACCACCTGCGCCAGCACCCGCCTTATGTAGAATGTAACGCCTGGTGCTATGCCAAAACAATTCTTCTCTCCCATCAGGCCTTTCCAAACCGACCTCTTACACCACCACTTCTGACAGCCGGGGCAGAAATATCTCTCCGTACTCCAGCCTCACCCATCTGCTTTCGAGGTGTCATAGTTCCTTGAGCTAGACTCCTTGCTCTACCTCTGCGCTCGCGGATCATTGCTAATGCCTCCTCTCTGCTCATTGTTGGACTGAGCGCTGGGTCTAGGCTCGATGGTAGAGGGGTAAGATCTGGTGCATCTGCTAACGGTATGCGAGTTGTTGTGCTAATAGTATGAAACTGGACTATATTCTGTGTCAATGTTGATTCGTCCGAAGGCGAAGATATTGTTTGCGTTGGAGACGATTCTTGGATGGGACTTGAAGCTGGACTTGGAGATGTAGGAGCTTCGAGAAGAGAAGCAAGTGAAGCACGCGTATCAATCGCTTGTGGAACTATCGCTGCTGTAGGGGGCTCGCAAGATGGCGTGCGTGCAAATGTGCGGTCTGGTTCATGGATTGGAATATGCTTCTTTGCTGGGGAGATCCAAGGACTTTCTTCAACTTCCGAAGTGGGACTGGGGATGATGTTTTCTTCAGCAACTAAAATTATGCTTTTCACAGGTTCTGGCTTGGCAGAACTTTGAAGCTTGCTTTCTAGTTCGAGAAAGTCGACTTGGTCGTAAGCTCGGCTCGCAAGATGTTGGGACCATTCTAGGCGCATGCGAATGTCTTCTAATTCTTCTTCGCTTGCTGCAGAACTTGTGATTGTAATGAGATCGAGACTCTTTCGTGCCTTCTTTGGACTTGCGAACTCATCATCCTGAGATATCGGGAGAGGTATGCGACCTTCAGCAGCGATTCGTGCGACCTCCTCATTCTTAGCCACTGTCCTTAATGCATCGCGTTCCTGTTCGATAAGTTTGATCTTCTCTGCCATCTGTGCCAATTCTTCTTGCGCTCCAACTAACTGGTACCTCGCTGCAAATGCTTCTTGTTCTCTTTTCATACTCCTCGCCTTTTCCACATCAAGCTCGCCTTGCATAGTCTTGAGGGAAGATCGAGAAGCTTTCAACTCTTCTTGTAGCTTGACTAGAGATGATTGTGACTTGAAGGATTCTTTTCTAGCGCGTCGGATCTCTTTCTCCCAGAGAGCTTGAGTGTGCGCGTGGGTTTCTTTTGCGCGGCCATAGTTTTCCTACTTAATTAGGCCATTTTCAAGTCAAAGAATCTGGAAAGAGCTTACCATTACGCTCTCTAACCTTTCACCAACCCTCCGTTCCCTCTCTTTGCCTTCGTCAACACTCTTCCGCAAAGCCCTAGCTTCCTCTCGATACCGTCGCATCTCGCTTTCCGCTTCCTCTCTTCCTAGCATCGCGCGCTTCAGAGCAGCATCGTTTGTCTTCCTTTCTAGCTGTTTCCCTTGGAACGCTAGACTGTTGAAAGCTTGAACTTTATCGTGGACACTACTATCGCGCGAGTGTGATGAGATATGGGACTCATCGTAGATCTGTGAGCTTCGTTGGATATTGACGCGTTCAGGGGACACCGCGAAGAGCGGTCCCGCAGAGGACGGGAAGGTATAATTGCTGTCCATCTGATAATAGAGAGAGCTTCGCACGGCGTAACTCTGAAAGTGTTGAGATGCAGCAGATATTGTACGTCGATAATTATGTAGATGGTCCGAGTGGATGTGTTTACTTTTGGTGGGGACGCGGATTGGGACTAGTGGCCTTGGTTGCTAGGGGCGAAGGGACTATGGTAATGCTGTCGGAAATAATTAACATCAAGAAGTGCATAATTTTCGCCTTGTGCTTTCGGCACAAGAGTGATTCTGCAAGTCTTCTTTAAATTAGAGTGTTTTATGAGTCCTAGTCTAACGATGATAGTCTACAGCTACTTTTTAGCAAGCAATTGCATGCATCACTGCTGATTTTCAACGCAAGAACAGGCACAAGACTTGAAGCCATTTTAAGACTTTACAGTGGAGCTTCTAGGGTTTAGTTTTTGAGTTCTAGTGTCCTCTCCCCTTTCCGGATGCCTTCCGCTTGTGGAGATAGATTATTGGCCTGAACGAAGTTAAGGAGAAAATATTAGATGAGGTTTGATGAGGTTTGATATCGATGAGTTCAGATGGCTTGGGAAGGGAAATATAAGTGAACGGTCCATAATTGATGCTTCCGGGTAAATGGAAAATATTGATACAAGCGCTCAAGGCGTCTAACATAGATCTCATTGCATTGAGGCTCTGGAAGGATCCGCACTGATGGAGGAAAGGAGGCGGTCAGAAAAAGCCTCAAATTTGGGGGTCAGCATGAAATGTGCTGGTTGTCGAGCGATAAGGTCACCAAAGATATTTACCAAAAGCTCTCGCGATGAGGTATGAACAAAGAATTCTTAGACATGATCCAAAGGGGAGCCTTCTACTTGTAATCCAGCAGATACTCAAAAATTCTTCCCTTATTGATCTTGCTGCCTCATAACTGCGGCCATCTCGGTAAAAGTCGGAGGACTAATTTGCACTAGCTTGGGTGGCCTCTGCTAAATTTTAACTCGCAAGCTGGTCCTCCTCGAAACCTTTCCGCATACAAATATTTTCGTTGAACTCGATCCTTCTTCGACTTCCATCTACATCCCTTTCTTTACTTCTGCATCTCCCCTCAGTCCTTTGATCTTTGATCACCATTCGCAATCATGAGTAACGAAGCCCCAAAGAAGGCCTCCGTTATGGGAGTGTAAGTTCCAACTCCCTTTCTTCTGACACCTATACAATTCCTTGTGATCGCGTTTAAGTTTCGACCACGAATCTAAATCATCGTATCTCAACCTCAATCGTTCTCAATTGGCATCAATCGATGGCATAGAGATGCGCTAGATGGTCGGGAACGACGATGTCAGCTTCGTTATTGCTCAATGGCATTGCCAGCAAAAACTTCGTAGACCATCAATCAGCTAGACCTGAAGCTAACATTCTTCTTCATAGTCCTCCTTTCGTTATCGACTTCTTGAGTATGTCTACCTCTACAATTATATGATGATCAATATCGCTATCGCTTGCGAACAATTGTTGATGATCGATCCAATTTGGGGGCCAGCAGAAAATACAAGAAGCTAACTTGCGATAACAGTGGGTGGTGTCTCTGCTGCCGTCTCAAAGACTGCTGCTGCTCCCATTGAGCGTGTCAAGCTCTTGATCCAAAATCAGGTACGTTTTTATGCTTCTACAGCTTCTAAACAATTATCCTTCCCAGGTCTCCGCATCGGGTTCTGCCGATTTGGGTTTCGAGCATGTGTGGACCTGAACAGGCATATTTGATCGCATATCTCTAAATTTTTGATCAGCCGCTAACTTTTTTTTAGGATGAGATGTTAAAGTCAGGTCGTCTTGATCGCAAGTACGATGGTATCATTGAGTGCTTCAAACGTACCACTGCCCAAGAAGGTGTTGCATCGCTGTGGAGAGGAAACACTGCCAACGTTATTCGTTATTTCCCGACACAAGCCTTGAACTTTGCTTTCCGTGATACCTACAAGTCCATGTTTGCCTTCAAGAAGGAGCGTGATGGATATGCCAAGTGGATGGCCGGTAACTTGGCTTCCGGTGGTGTAGGTTTATTTCCGGCCTCGCAAATTTGCAATTGCTAATTTCTGTAGGCTGCCGGTGCCACTTCCCTCCTCTTCGTCTACTCCCTCGATTACGCCCGTACCCGTCTTGCCAACGACAACAAGAACGCCAAGTCTGGTGGTGACCGTCAATTCAACGGCCTGGTCGATGTCTACAAGAAGACCCTCGCTTCTGATGGTATTGCCGGTCTCTACCGTGGTTTCGGTCCTTCCGTCCTTGGTATAGTCGTTTACCGTGGTCTGTACTTCGGTATGTACGATTCGATCAAGCCTGTTCTCCTTGTCGGTCCTCTTGAGGGTAACTTCCTTGCTTCCTTCCTTCTCGGATGGGGTGTTACCACTGGTGCCGGTATTGCTTCTTATCCTCTTGATACTATCCGTCGTCGTATGATGATGACCTCCGGTGAGGCCGTCAAGTACAAGTCTTCCATGGATGCCGCCCGTCAAATCGTCGCCAAGGAGGGTGTCAAGTCTCTCTTCAAGGGTGCTGGTGCCAACATTCTCCGTGGTGTCGCTGGTGCAGGTGTCTTGTCCATCTACGATCAAATGCAGGTCTTGATGTTCGGCAAGGCCTTCAAGTAAACGGTACGTAAATGTAGTATAGACGGTTGGACGGTGGACGTAATAGAGTTGAAGAGGAAGTGGCTGGTCATATAAGCGATGGCAAGGTGGATCATCCATTGCTATGGTGTTGGAGCAACGTTGCGGTGGATTTGGGAAGGTCTTACCCGGAATCACCGCTGTACTTTATTACCTAGGCAATTTCTCTGATGTGTTTCCTCATTAAATCTGGCCTCGTTTTCATTCGGTCCTCGTGTTGACACTATTGATTAGTCGTTTCTTGCTTGCTTGCATGGCCTGATAGATTGATGGAAGGATGGACGGGGTGTTGGTACAATACGAATGGGACGATCACTCTAAACTTTTTATCTTGATTCGTGAAAGGATGATTTTTGCCTTGGCTTGAACGGGGGAGTTTTTGAATTCAAGAAGCAATAACCTCCCTCCCTGCTTCCTCCCTTGAGTTTCCTTTAATGATCTTCGTCTGTACATCCTGAAGTTTGTAGCAGTGTTCTCTTGAGGATATAATGAACCGCTAAATTGGTCCTTTGCCTTGCAAAGGTGCTGGCAAGCCTCACCTCTTTGGCTTCATTTGACTTTCTTCAATGGGGCGGAAAACTCGGGTTCACGGCAAGCTCCAGTATAAAGGCTCGTAGGCTCAAAAAGATAATGGCAAATTATATTTTCGGAAAGAGAAAAACATTTGTGGGAGAGGTAAATCTTGGGTGATTCTGCTGACATAAGCTACTGCCATAACTGATTTATTTCTTGTCACTATAAAGCTATGGAGGCCTCGAACTGATTATCTCACACTGGGATATTTCCATGACAATTTCTCTTTCCATCTTTAGATCTAACGCTTTTTCCATACTATACTAGCGTAATTCTTTTTCCTAGTTGCTTATCTTGCCGACGGAAGACAGGAGGCTAGTGCACTCTAGCTGGGATTGAGTTTATCGAGATTAAAACAGAAGAGGTATAGTTCGATGAACTAAACTAAGAAAAGAGATATAGCTAGTAGCAGAACTGATAATAATGTTACAGTAAGGCTGTCATATGAAGCTCAAATAGTGAATTGTGTCTGCGCCAAGATTTAGAAAGAGACGCGCCACCTGCTTCTGAGCCAAATTAAACCGAGTCAGAATGGAAAGCCCAGGGACATATCTCCTAAATGTATCTAGATGTATCCAGCTTACTTGTGACTATTATAGACTCTATCTAACATCAACAATGCATATCTCGAGCTCCTGTTATTGGAAAACTCGGAAACATGCCCCAACAAAGCCCCATATCTTCCCCACCAACCTCACTGCTTCTTGGGCCCCTCTGACCTCTTGATCTCGAACCTCTCCAATTTCTCTCTCTCCAACATCCTACAGTTTACCGTGACAGTCGGATGGACTTTATCCTCCGGCTCCCAATGCGTTACACAGCCACAGTGCGTGCACCGATGAAACTGTATGTTCTTCT
The DNA here is from genome assembly GCA_003988855.1 of Arachnopeziza araneosa. NCBI lineage: Eukaryota > Fungi > Ascomycota > Leotiomycetes > Helotiales > Arachnopezizaceae > Arachnopeziza > Arachnopeziza araneosa. The sequence goes on from QYAI01000111.1 coordinate 126,564, forward strand.
CGCCCCAAGAATAAAACACCGTCGTGCCTTCAATGCTTACTTCTTCTGGCTTGAAAGAAGCCCAAAGGACGCCATAGCGGTGACAGATGGAGCACATGCATTCCGTGAGAGGCTTCGATGGCGAGGGGAAGGATAGGCGGACGGATTTGCAATGGCATGTTGCTGAGAGTTTGGATTCAACTGGGTCGGATATTTGGAATTTCTAATAGAATTTTTGGTTGCTAAGAATGGTTAGATTTTGGCTGTATCATCAAGTGGCGTAGACCAAACTTACATTCTGGTTGATATCCAAACAGACTGCCCTGTTAGACGGCGTGTACGAAGATGACGAGGAATTTAAAGTGAATCCCAGAGCAGTACTTCCTTCCGACTTCTAGAAATTGTATTTTTGTGCAAGAAAGTAAAGAGATAAGAGAGTCCTAGGGTCAACTATGATTGGGTAGAATAAACTAATGTTGGTAGGGGAGGGAACAAATTATGTGAATGAGAGGGTGGTGACCCCGCAGCCAGGTACCCAAACAACTGCCCCTGTTGTCAGTGCCTGGGCAGAAACACCAACTCGATACAGTGGTTAAGTATTACTATAGCAACAACACAAGGCCCTTGCTAGTGCTATAGCAAGACTTGATAGGGAAAGGAATCAAGTGGAATATAATCATCAAGTACATATAACCTATTTTGGTTGAGTTAATAAGGCTGTCATTCCTCCTTTGGAAGATGCAATTTTTTGAACATTGATAAACTCGCGTCGCCGAACTAAGAGCGAATAGCTTCACACTGGAATGGTGAATAGCGCGAGGAAAATCTTCGGCAGACAACTTGGTCCCGTGATAATGAAGCCGATGTCTTCCCACAAAGCAGTGGCAAGTACATAATATTAAATAAGCCATTCTCATTTCACGCCAAGAACCTCCTTTAATGGTCATCAACCATTAAATCGAGCCCATACGAGGGGGCCCCTAGGAGGGTCCCCATGACAAAAAGGCAGAAAACCGGGGACGGGGGTTTGTGCTTCCACTACTGTGGTTTCGTTTTTTGCTATTTTGAACTACGCCGAAATTTTTGGTTTTTTTGGTTCGCTATTTTGTGTTTTTTATTTGTTGATATTTTTTTGGTCGGTAGTGGGCCAACAAAGTTTTTCGCCAAGCACCGAAGTAAACATTCACTTTCGACTTCGGTGACCAAAAGTCGTTGAAATTTATCACTTGATGGGAAGCTTCTAATTTCAGGAAGTGGAGAGATAATAAAATGTTTTGCCTCTGTGATTGGTGTTTATCCTTGGTGTTTATCACCTGAGATATCTCCGCTATGCAAAGATGACATTACAATATTTCAATTTCTTCTTCGAAACAGATTAGCACAAGATATTATTTTACTCACCAGAACCAAGCTCCCGGCAAAGTAAACGAATCTACTAGATAATAGGTATTTTCTGAGAAGATTTACATGATTCGATATTCAACACTAGTCTAAGCCTGGTTCGCACAATAATAACAATCATTGATTTTTTGGGGTGATAGACATCCAACTTACCGCGTAGAGCAGACGAAATGAAGGGCCGGTGGATTTCATCAATACTAACACGTAGGGTTGCAGAGCTGCTTTTTCAGAAAGAATACGGATCAATCAGCATAGAAACATACTTGCCTTCAGCCAAGCGACCTGGCATAGCCAAACTCCTCTAATTCCATATTCAACCGGTCCACTCAGCTTCAATCAACGATAATCTAGAATTTGGTGCTGGAAATGCACCAAGAAATTTGTACCTCGGATCTGCCCTCTTAAATAATAACTCCCACTCCTCTTTCCGTCTCTCGTGACCACTCATGCATGCAAGCATCTAGTATCATTAGTAACAATGTAAAATGCCTCAAATGACGTCTTACAACTGCATCCAGACCACTAAAATGTAAGTGAGCTTGTATAATCTGAAGATTATGGCTAAACATACCGACTCGCTCTCTCATCTCGCCATCTTATTGTTTCCGGCTCAGGTAAAATCTCCTCATTGACCAGGATCTTAGCACCAGGCTTTAAGGCTGGGACTGCAGCTCGAAGAACGTCGATTGCTTTGTCATCGTACATGTTGTGGAAAACAAATCGATATAGATATACATCTGCTCCCGCAACAACTTGAGGGGTGAAGAAATCATGTAGCATCCATTCGATATTGGTGTCTGGATAGTCGACCTTGATGTCTTCGACCATCCGGATATCTTGTACAATCAATTTCAGGTTTGGAAAAGCCTTAGAAATTGCTGCGCTGGCAAATCCATTTGCTCCACCAACCTAGACCTTTCTGCTTAGGACCAATCAAAGTCAAAGGCTCGATCGAGACTCACATCTACCACCACTCCTTTTCCAAGTTTGGCCCATGGATATCCGCCAACTAGACTCGACACTTCGTAGCCTTCACCTGAACTGAAGAATTGCATCGCGCGTCCAAAATTGACCGTTCGAATCGGGTCCTTGGCAAGGTCTTCATAGAGAGAAATATCCCCCGGCTTTCCAACCGAGATTGAATAGCCGGTTTCTTTTGGATTTATCGAGGACGGCCATTTTTTCAAGGCGTCGGTTGTATATCCAAGGGTCTTGTATACAACTTCAGTATGGAGGTCAACAAAAGCTGCCAAGTTTTCATTGTCAACCAACAATCTGGATGCGGAAGTATGTGCAACGTTGCCATTTCGCTCGTAGAATAATCTACTTGTCATTCCGTACCGCAGAATTCGCTGAAGTATAGATTCGGAAATACCAGTTGCCTCTGCAAGCTGTGCGTAAGAAATTTCTCCGTCAATAGGGACTAGTTTCGCTATTCCCCATCGACTGATAGCCGCTATCGGGAGTACGTGGATTGCCTAGGGAGACCAATTACTTGTGATACAAGATCTCACGTTTGAGGAATACCGACCGACCATGCCAATTCACGAACATATTCCGTATCACCCACCAAAGTTGCATTAAGTTTGGGAATAAGATCGATTAAATCAAGTCGTGCTTCTAGCTCCTCTGGGGAGGAGGCTGTGAGAGTTTGGGGATCCGCCAACGCCGCACGAACTGTTGCTACAAGTGCAACAAGGTTACTGGTAGACATGTCGCGTTTTATGTTTATGGTATTACAAGAAGTGAGGGTTTCAAGCAAAAGCGATGATGTTGAAAGAAGGAGACGAGCATCGCGCAACCAAGAGTAGCACAAGGAGGGGTGCTGTTGAAGGATAGTGGGGTCATTTCTCGGCCCGCTACCTCCCTCCGTGTACTTGCATTAGAGCGCGCAGCAAACGGAACTCCCCTGCCCAAGCCTGGATTCCGCCTCTAGAGATGAGCGTGAAAGGTCGGTGTGACAGAGACGATTCTTCTCTATCTTATGGGAATGGGACAATCCGAACACATTCAATTATACATCTATCTTTTACTGTAGCGCAAAATTTCATTAGGCTGCTCACATTGTAGTGATCGTAGCGTCACAGAATGGTTGCGTCATGCCTGTCGAGTATCCCTGAGCTGTTGGATCTGTTGGGCAGGCAAGTAAGTAAGGGAGTTGACCTCTGACGAGCCGCTGTACTTACCACCAAGAGTAGATCAATGCTCGAGGACTGTTATACGGGCTTTGCCTTGTCAGCCGCGCATTCAATGCTGCTTTCACACCTCACCTGTACAAGTGTCTGCGATGGGATGACCGCAATATTGCCTTCTTGGTTGAGAAGAAAAAGCAACAACTTCTTCTGGATAGTGGAAACCTAGTCCATACCCAGGATTTCATCATCTTGAACACCGCGATTGCTTGTCGCATTAAGATATGGAAGGCAGTCTATGCGCGACACCGGCAGTACCGGAATGAGTGGCATCACTTCGGCCTGGAGACTGCGTACACTGAGATCTGTGATGCTGTCACTCTATTGTTGCCAAATCTTGAGAAAATTCAAAGCTTCGAGTAAGTTGATAGCATCATCAAACTATCCGGGATCTTTTGCTGAAATATTTTACTGTCTTTAAGATCTCAAGAGATAGCAATTTCTTCAGAATGTATGGCGGCTTTATCAAAAACCGACACGTTATGCATTATTTCTATCATATTTCCGAGCGACAATGACGCATTCCTATGGCTTGAAAATGACGACCAGATTTTAGATACTGAGACTGAGCAAAGTATGACTTCCTTCAAGAGTACGGAGCATAGCTTTAACTTTTCTGGCCTTCGGAAACTGTCACTAGGAAACCTTTGGGGAGACGTCAATTCCTGGCGCCAACGAGTACTTCAAGTTATCCTAAACTCTCCAAAACTGGAATACATCAGTCTTTCAATTGCCGTGGATACAGCTGAAAGGTTAGATATGGTTGAAACCGAAGACTATGGGGAGGATTCGGGATCCTACATGGACCTGTTTAAGTGGCTATGTCATGAGTACGCCGCAGAATCAGGTGTCCCATTGAAGCTCAAATCAGTACAACTGGGTTTTGGCATCCGGTTTCCTAGTCTCGCTGCTATGGAGAACGAATTTGATTCCAGCATCCTAGAGAAAGTTCACATCCATAATCTCTACCCATCCACTTACCCAATTCCTTGGGATCTCTTGCTGGCTACAAATTCTCCCAAGCTGCGGTATATATCTCTTTGTGAGATAAATGAAGAATGCCGTGAAATTATCCAAGGGAACCTGACCATTAATAGGGCCATCGGGTTTCGCTTTGGCTCGTACAACTTGAATAATAACAGCGATGGCCCTTTTGCTTCTCCTTATAGCTCGTTTACTGGTAATGAAGGATTTCAACCAACCATGCTAAAGTTCACAAGCATTCCTCTCTATATAAATGCCGATCTATCGCCTTTTCGGAATAACTCGTGGATTACCGCTTTCGGGTTTGTGTTGCCTCCAAGTCGAATAAAAGTGAATTCTATCGAGACGTTCGAGAGACACATCTCTGCAGCCCGCGATGTCTTAGCTACCTTCAGCTCCCTGAAGCATATCTGGATTGGGGTCCCGAGCGGAGGTCGCTTTGTAACGGTGCCTGTCGTGGAACGATTTGCAACAATGTGTCGCAGCCTCTGCTACATTCGAATTAATAGAGAGGCGTGGCGGATTCATAGGCATGGGGCCTTTACTGGCGATATGTTGGAATCTCTAGACGAGCGGGAAGATGAAGTTGACGGGTCGGATTTCTTTCAATGGAGCAGCAAAATCAAATTAATAGAGTAATTTCAACGACACTAAGCATGACAAAGTGAGTCTCCTCGCCTACTATTATTAAAACTTCATTTCCTCAAAGCGTATAGTAGAGTCGGTTGAAATGATGCCATTCCCCAATCATTTAGACCCTGCCGTTTATTCTGAACTATTAACCAAATTCATTTTCGCACAAACTGGCTCAGAATATAAATTCTCTTATGTGTTTACTTCATGTTCAATCATGATGCTCCCATTTACCCCGCCAACTCACTCACATGCTGCTCAGAATTAGGTACAGGTCCCTGACTGCCAAGAAAAGGTAGTTTCATCCACGCTGATAGAACGCTAGGTTTCGAGCTCAAGTCTCTTCCATGTTCATTTTGAATAGGGTCGCTCTGGTAGGGTTGAAAACTCTGGTCTCCAGGGGCTTCTGCCATCCCGTTATACTCAAGAGGAGGAGGATTAACCTCTTGTCGATTAGATTTTCGTCGCAAGATAAAAATGGTAAGTGCCACAGCGAGTACAATCCCGATGATTGCAGAGCCAACTGCGATCCCTGCAATAGCACCGGATGAGAGCGAAGAAGTGCTAGATGCAGCTACTGCAGTAGGGGATGCTGTCGAGATGGTGCTTGTGGTGCTTGATGGAACCGTGACGCTTGGGGTGACAGAAATCATCGTCGTGGTCGGGCTCGAAGTCGTCGAAGTTTGTGTTTTGGAACTTCCAGAAGTGGTTGAGGATAAAATATCATCAATAAGAGCGACTGATGTGAAAGTCCAGATTTGGCCAGAATGGCCCCAGGGCTCAAAGAAGGGTTGCAAGGTATCGCTGTATGTATCCAGATATACTGAATTCCCTATTCCCACGTTCTCGATCCCAAAGGTACCACCAGCAGCACCAGCAGTACCAGCAGTTCTGAGACTCCATTGTTGATCTAATGAGGATGCATCCACCGGTTGCAAAACAGGCATGTAGACATTTTCCGCGTTGTAGAAGATGTCCAGTTGGAGATTAGGCCCAGCGGCGCTATTTCGGATGTAGTAGTTGCTGCCCGACGGCAAGAATTGCCAATTACCAGAGGCGCCGCCTGGAGAAGAGTGCATATAGAGGAGACTCCCCGCCGTAATATTATCGGTGGACAAGCAAAGCCCCGGGCCTGCATAGCTATTGGTAAGTTGATACCAAGTATTTGAATTGGGGAGAGCCATGATTTGGGCAAAATGGAAAGATCAAGGATTACTAGCATACGTTTGTTTGAGAAAGAGAAAATGCCACAGATCATGGCCAAGGAGTGGCGGGAAGGATCATCCAAAATGAGTTCAACTTGTGTTTTATTAATATTAAGCCACGTTCAGCCTCTTTGCTAAATTCTCGATGCAGGTAAGACATTGCGGCCACACAAACGGCGGACTTGTGATGCGGGCCGCTAGTTTCTGGTCTAGATTATGCCAAGAATATTGCGGCTGTGTCGTACAAGCAAGGAGAAATTGTGCATGCTGACACGTGATCTAGACTCGGGATAGATCGCCTGGCTACGGTCTGGCTTCTTTTGCACTTGCTTGTTGAAGACATCATTGGTTGCATCAACTTGTAAGGAGTGTAGCATTTGATATCCGGGAGCAGACAGCCGACAGGTCTAAGGTCATCAGTTACAAGATAGCAAATATGCTGCCAGTATCAATTCGCGAAATATCTTTCAGGAGCTTTTTCAAAGTTTAGATCGGAGATATATTTGAAATTGTTTATATTTAAGCTCTACTCGTCCAGTCTTCATCCTTCAATTGGTTGGTGGCTATGGTTGCTTCGACTTAAGGGCTGATCAAACTTGGTTTACACAGCCGCTATGAGCTGCGTGAGCAATTGGTACCTAGTATCTTTTCTCCTCCTCATTCGCTGCTCACTCTCCCCCGGGACACTGCTGGGCGATGTAAGAAAACATTCGTGGTAACGCCCAATTCTTCTCCACCTTCATACTCCCAGAGCCTAATATGCATCACATCGCCTTCCACACAGCCATATCTTTTGTACAAGCCAACTCCCTGGTCTGAAGCTCCCGTAACAACTTGCAACCCGGCTTCATCAGCTATTTTCAATCCATATTCGAACAACATTGTCCCAATACCCTTTCGTTGATAATTGGGTGATACAACCAGCACAAACAGCGTCATGTAATCTCTTCCCTCACTCAACCTGGCCAAGATCTCATTACCCTTTCTAAAAACGTCTTCACGTAGCTTCGCGTTGCCATGTTCTACCTCGTCCTTGTTTTTCCCCTTCTCCTTCTCTTCTTGAGCCCAACCTTCTTTCGTCCCGAGTCTTGACTTCTCCTCCTCGCTCCCTCCCCTTCCAACACAAACAGTCCAGCCCGCAAACCCAATTATTTCTTCCACCCCATCAGGTCGGACAGTGACAGCCTTGATAAGGTGATGTGTCTCCCCAGGTTTTGGTGGCTGAACGAGTCTTTTAGCCTCAGCTTCCATTGCAGCATCCGTCAATCGATAAGCGCCAAAAGCTACCCTACCGAATTCTTCGTGTGCGAACGCGGCTGACTCGAGGCGCGCGATGGCAAGATAGTCGCTAGGCGGAGCAGGTGAGACGGTGATTTTTAAGTCTGCCATTCTGAAGACACTTCGAGTATAGGTAAATCAAAATGAGTGTACTAACAGCGAATATATGAAGCAAATGAAAGGCGTACTGAACTGCCAATATATACTATTTTTCTACATAATTGAGTAAGATTCAAAAGCTGTTTCCGTTTTTGGCTCGCCGAGCGGCGAGCACCATCCAACTCTAGCGCCATATTGTTACCGAGGCTGTAATATTAGGTAATATTTCGGTCTTGTAAATTTGTTCTCTAATTCGTACGCATTTTTTATTTTGAATACACAATTTGGCTTCTACACACTGTTAAGTTTGCGCCCCAACCAACTTCTTCCGTGTATAGTAGGGTCTCGCAGACGTCACTGTACCCTCAACCTCGTCTAATAGCTGTCCCACGATTGGCGCTTTTTGTGCGCTTGCCATTGCCCCAAAGCTGCTGTTTTGCTGGACGCTAGCCTGGATTTAACGTCTACTTCAACTCGACAACTTCGCACACAGCAAATGGACGCATCGCAAAGTCTTAGCAACAAAGTAAATAAGAATTTATCATGTACCTGGTCGCAAGACTGAAAAGAATTAATCATTTACATCCATCCACTTTAATCAGGCGTTGGTTCTCAAAAAATAACTAAGAATCAATGTTCTTCAACGAGAACCTTGTCGTCACTTATAAATAGCAACCACCGGTATACCACTTTACTTTCATTACTCTTCAGCATCTTGTTAATAGCCGCAATATCGAAGCTGCCATGTTCGAGAACCACAAGCTCCAAAGCAGTGCAGGAATGCAATCTCTCTTTGTAATAAATTCGTAAAAAGAAATACATAGGAATGCAGCCTTTATTTTTTTGGGAAGCCACTGCGAATCATTGAATCCATATTTAGGAATTGAGCCCCGCTTCAGTTTCATTAGAGAGTTTTAGTGGTGAACATGCCTGCCTTTGAGTGGCATGTTTGGGTTCAAGTGAGGAATACAGAAGTTCTACTTGCGACGCTGACGAAGCTCCCTTTTCGGATTTGGTTGAGGGAGATATGGAGGTCCTGGGTGATCCCGATTCACACCGAGAGCAATAATTTGCTAGTGACAAATTTTAGCCATGTCGAATTACGAGAATGATAAGCCTGGGTTAGATAGAATGAAGTAAGAAATGCCAAGACACGCACCTTGATCATCCTTATGCTTAAGCCAGGCTTCCGAGCATAATGTCAAAATTTTCCAGAACGCCTGCATGAACACGAGATCTGCTACTAGTATGGATATGAAGAGTGTCCCTGCAGACTTTTGTAGCGGGACTTCACAGAGATACTTCGTTGATATGATCGATGGCGATGTTCCCAACGGGCCTGTTTGATCCTTAAGTACGTCATAGCTATCATTTGCTGGACCTGGTATTGCGTTTAAGATGTATCCTTGCATATATGTGATATTTTGAGAGAAGTATTGCAAAGTACTCGCGTTGGTAAGGATATTTGGCATTGAGTTGACTTGACCAAGATCAGTCATGATTGTGGAGTAGAAAGACTTTGCAAGACTATCAGCAGCTATCCAGATGTTGGGAGCAGTAAAGCTATCAGCGAGCGAGGATATGCTTCTGTTTGGTGAGCCTGGAGACCAAAGGGAGATGCCGCTTCCATCCCAAGTCTGATTCTCTCCTTGAACATCGGTATTGGTTATGAAACGAAAGTTCGTGGTCCAAAAGTCGAAAGAGGTAATGTCGAGAAAGGGAGATGTGGCATTAGGTTGTGTGAAATCTACGTGGAGGGATTAGGATTGAGTGATAGAGATGGAGAAGACGCATACGGATTGTGCCTTTGCGGAGATTGTTGAACGTGTTTTGGCGGATAGACTGCATTTGAGAGGAAACAAAAGACCAGTATTGAGATCTGGATAACTTCAGCCCTGCCTCCAAACGAATCGGTATGTGAATCGAGCAACGAAGAAGATGACTTTCTTACAGTAGCGATTCTCCCCACCAAAGGCTCGCCTTAGTCGTCGCGTTTCTTGTTATGAAGGTGAACAGCCCAATCTGCGTATTATATTGCCCAGTGGAAAACTGAGCCGTGGGAGGTATAAAATCGTATTCGGTAGTGAGGTTGAAGAAAATGGTTCCCTCCGATGCAAGGATGCTGCAGGTTATGAATCCCTTCATTGTCAGGTTAGTGGAGCTCAATTTGATGATTAATTCAGTATCCAGTAACAATGGAAACTCACCTGAAGAGTCTGACCCCACTCATTCCAACCATATTGCGTTGCTGAACGGTCTTCTGCTTCAAGCTCGATTTGTATACTGTTTATTTGACAATTTTCAATCGGGTTGTTCAGGTAAGTCAAGGCCGGCGAGACAACGGCGGTGGAGTCGTCTTGAAGTATTGACCAGACCCCTGTGAGAGTATAGCTGAGAGCTGATTGGTTTGTGAAGAACTCTAATGCTTCTTGAGTCTCGAGGAATAAGATTATCGCCCGATGAGAACTTACTCGTGTTGACTTGAATATCCTCCGCTTGACATGTTGGGGTTATTTGACTAGTGAAATATGAGGGCCAATGCCTCAACCGCCTTTCTGCGTTGAATACTGTGGAGTTTGGGTCTGTTACATATTCGACGCTGTCGATGTTAGTGCGTGGAAAGGACGGAAGGGAAAAGAGAGCACTCGTGCCTCTGGTCGAAGCCTGAAGATGCAAAATTTAAGAGTGAGAAGAGCACCAGGCTGATGATTCCCCCGACCAAGGCGACAGGCGTGAACCAGCGGAAAGGGTATGGGCGAGAAATCGCGTACGAGAATATCGACTCAGCCATGGATTTGAAAGTGTTTTGGACTGATTAATGAGAAAATGCTCACATTCCGCAGGGTGTCCCTAGATGTATTATTATACTCCTCAGAAGCCACAGCGCTTATCGGGGGATATTCCGTGGCACAAAGGGTGAGAATGTTGGACTAGTGTCAAGCATTGTTCATTTTGGCATACCAAGTAACTTGCGGTGTACCACAGCTGCACAAAATTCCGCAGCCTAACTGGGCGCACTACTGTGCCCATTCGAAAGCCTTCAGATCGCTTACAGAGTTGCATTGAGGCTCAACAACCCCCACGAAGAGCGGTACGATACTGTCCATGATCTCCAAATAGACACAGCAGTCAGGCGCAATCATCCTGGTAATCTCGACGACACTTCTTTCCATTTCGCTTCTAATGTGATTACAAAGGGTTGCCGCTTAAAAAAGGGGTGATGTTGATTCTTTCAAGAGAGAATTGGACGAGAATTCCTTATAAACAGACCCCTCAGCCGCTCCTTTCATCCTGGTGTTCACACCGCTCTGCTCAGGCGCTACTACCTCTCGCCTCACTCTCGCTTCGCCTTTTGCTTAGGCCACCAGTGCCCACATCCCAAAACCCGTACAAAGACCCCGGTCAAAAGTCAAAAGCTCTCATATGAGGCGGTCAACGTCTTCGCCAAGCATCAGGAATTCATAGAGTCAAAGCTCAAATACCAACAATCTTTGCTCTCCCGAAGTCGATAAAAACTCTAGAAAATAAAAGATGAGCATCTAAGAGCTCCATAGGCAGTACGTGCATCATATAATAGCTTGAAATTTTATTCGAAATATCCTACCGTGTGTTCCGGACTGAGATAAAGTGGTGGCTTAGTAAGGACTATGTGAAGACATGGAGGGAGCGGCTAGGGAAAGCGTGTATAAAAGAGGGTTCCACGTCGGATTCTCTTCTGAAGAATCATCATCCTTTTACCCACCCATCAATATCAATCCTTTTCCTGACCACCACCAGAGTGTATGGTTTAAGAGATGCTCAAAGATTGACATGACGATAGTATAAAGCAATGAAATCACATTTCTTGGGAGAAGACCCGTGTACTACGAAGCTAGTTTCCCTTTAAAATGGAATTTAAGAACACTGTTCTACTGTTCTACTGTTGCGGCTGGTAGGGTCGCGAATATACCCACTGAAATAAATTGAGTTTGGGTAAATTATACCGCTCTCCCGTGATCTAAAATATCAATATCTTCAACACTTTGATGGTTTCAGGCTGATAGGAATTCTCCCACCAATCGACTTCGTACAATTCTACTACTTTGATGCTCGTAGTGTGGGGTATATTATGCCCGAACAAGATTATAAAACATGGAACCCAAACACATCTTCTAGAACAGCAATTTCTCGCCATGCTATTCTTAAATACTTTGCAAGCCTTTTGTGTTCTTGCACTAGGCGTCTCTGGTGTCATCGCGCAAAAAGCAGCACTTAAGCCGGTCACAGATAATATCGGCTCCAATCCTACCTCGGTGAAACTCTCCATCTACATCCCTCCGTCCTTCTCAAGCACGGGTAATAAAACCGCCATCATCCTCGCACTGCATGAGTGCGGTGGGAGCGGCGCGAAATATTTCACAGAAACAACATATGCAAGTCTAGCAGACACACACGGGTTCATCGTGCTCTTCCCCACGGCACCCGGTCCCGGGACGACCTGTTGGGATGTACATTCCACCGGGTCGTTGACTCATAATCAGGGTGGCGATGCACTGGGACTGGCCAATTTCGTGAGGTATGCCATAACGACATATAACGGGGACCCAAAAAAGGTGTTTGTGACTGGTACGAGCTCAGGGGCAATGATGACGAATGTTCTGGCTGGTTCTTATCCCGATCTCTTTGTTGCTGGAGCGGCTTTCTCTGGTGTCCCGTTTGGATGTTTTGCTGGTTCGTCCAACTGGAACTCGCAATGTGCGGATGGGAAGTTGATCAAAGCTGCGGCGGCGTGGGGAGATGAAGCGAGGGCGGGATATGCTGGATACAATGGAACGCGACCGAGACTTCAGCTCTGGCATGGAACTGCTGATACTACATTGTACTATCAAAATTTTGTGGAAGCGAATAAGCAATGTATGCCTCGAGATTGGCTGATAGGAGGTTGCTGACAATAACAGGGCCGAATGTGTTGGGTATTTCTTTCACGAAGAATAATACCAATACTCCACAGTCGGGATACACCCAAATGGTGTTTGGTGATGGAAAGCAGTATGTTGGTTATAGTGCTCAGGGGGTCGGACATACGGTTCCTGTACACGAAAGCGACGTGTTGGACTGGTTTGGCATCACAGGAACTCAGTTCTCAAGCAAGTAGAAATACGACATTCAACTCTACCCATCAATTTTTACTATCTTTTTCTTCCTCTCTTTTTCTAGCTTGATACATTTTCCTATGGGCCATCGATTTTGTTACAATTCGGACCGGTTTGCACAGCGTCTCCCATGACCGAAGAGTTACCAGACTGTCACACTTTCGAATGGTAAGTAATGGAAACTAAATTAGCGTAATATCAAGTTTTCTTTTGAGGATAGGAGATCTGGAGCTGATTTGAGGGGGTCAAATTAGTCTTTGCAGTGTTTCGAAATGATTCCTTAGAGCTGTGGCTGCTCACTCAGGCTGATTCAGGCTTCTCAGGCCCAGTTACGGCAATGCTCAGCCTACTCGCTTCTTGTTCAGATTAAAACAGCCCTTGCTAAAGTTTAAAAACTAAATTGGGGCTGATGAAGATTAGTTTGGAGTGTGAATCGGTGGCAGTGAGCTACGAATGACTACAGCTCAAGCGGCAAAGACAGCACCAGTAGAATATGGAGGAGTTGAATTCCCATAGTAGAATGTAGATTGTCTCCTTCAAGAACCTGAAATCATAAAACAGTCACTCATGATCCGCATTTCCTTTCAACACGAAAATCAAACATATTCGAAGAGCTATCTTTAGTGCCAGGAGCTAGGGCTACAAATTGCTCCTAGTCTCACCTTCCAGGCTTCCAGCAACTCCGCATCGTCGAAGAATATTTCGGCAGTATGAATTCTGTAAGATATTGCGTCACTCCAGTATATAATCAATGCAGTCGCATTAGCGCCACCAGATCTCTGAGTAAGTAACAAAATATCAGTGCTTTCAATTTTGTTTCCAATGATTGCGTTCTCTTTTGGTTTCGAAATGGTAACCCAAAAATTTGCAGCACTTATCGTTTTCTTTTTAGGCCTCCCATTATTATATGAGATGAAAAGTGTGCTTGAAAGGTCGCTCAACGGCACAGATCTAGTGCCTCGGCCCTCTCGCCATAGCCATTCTTGTAAGCTAATTTGCGGCGATGGATTATTTGTTGATGATGGCGGCCCTGATACAGGCGTCTCAAGTGAAGAAAAGAATTCTTTGCACCCTGCTTCGATATTTCGAGGAACATGTCGTCCTGTAGGAGGGAAGTTCTTATTTTGACTCAATGATAGAGCTTTGACGTGGAAAGTACCAGGAACCATTTCTTCGTATTCAGACAGATCATGAAGCAAGATATCAAGTATTCTACACTCAGTGGGGAAGCTTTAAAATGGAAGTTAGCACTTCACAGACGCTTAGTACTAAAGAACTTACATCATATAAGGTTTCCAGCCGCCAAAATGACGGAGAGCGTCTGAAAGACGAGAAAGACGAGTCACTGCTCCTTTCAAGATTCTATACAAAGGTCCGTAACCCGTCACAAGTCCGTGTATCCCATCTTCTTGAGAGCCGCTTTTAAATTCGACCATAGACCATTGAATTTGATTGATACGTGGATTATGATGACGCTGAATGGCTAGACTGAACGAATCAAAGCCACCCAAAAATCCGATACATTCCTTTAGATAAGGTGTGGCAATAAGGTCAACCTTAAATGTATATTCGAAGTCTTCATATATCAACAGTGAGTGTCGGCTCAAAATCTTCATTTGCTTCGCCAAGTGGCCACAGTGGTACCGAAGGTCGGGACACTTTAAACTTGTTTGAAGTAGCGAATGTGAAATATTTGAGGCATGACATGCTACGATTGCGGAATAAAGCTTGAGCTCCTTCAGCGAAGCAAGACTGGACCTGTTAGTTTTTGGTTGATAAAATGCTGCCTTGGCGAAACTTTACTCTGCAATGACGGTGTCTAATTCTTCGGGTGAATTGGCCTGGGTAGACATCACGGTCTCTATTTCATCGATAAGCTCCTTTTAAGAGGCCATGGACTCTTCGCTGATTCAGAGACTTGAGGACGAGAAAAGCACTCACTCAACGTGAATCTTTGTAAGTGACAGGCCATTGCTTGCATGCGGGTGGCCTCCTGAAATTCTTTAAAAGTCCCCTCCCAATCTTATTCTTTCGACGACAATCTGGGCATCCCAGACCCCCCAAAAACGTCAACTGGGGGTCAACTACCATATCCCACCATCCCGCCGTTCTACGGTCGGGTCTTCACAGCCCGGCCTCTAACAAATCTCCCAGCATCATGATCAGGCATTGGTAGTTCACGATGATGGCCTTGAAGGATTGTCTTATTTTTATGTTGTTGTTTCGAACGAAGTTGTTCCTATTGATGTGCCCCTTCCCGACAATCACTTATTAAATGATGTTCCCCTCCCCGACAACCACCTGTCTGATGATGGTCGCCTTTACGATCCATTCTTTGGATACGAACCTGAAATCCCCTTTCGACAAGAACCACTCGAAGCCGGAAAAGCCCCTCTCAACGTCGTGAGCCCACAAGCTCTCAATGGCAACTTGGATGCTTTTAGGCCCGAGTCCACGATATACGACATTGGTTTTCTATTTCTGAAAACATGTTCTCTGACGAGTCCATGAGTGTGTTTCTCGATGATGCTATTGTTTCTCCAATCAATGATCAATTAGTAGACGCGCATATCCCTGCTTGGCTACCAGGCCACTCGACTCTCTCGACTCTCCCCATTTCTGATTTTGACGGAAGCCTGAATTCAGCAAACTCAATCCCAACCAAAAGCGCTGGCCCAATTTTCACATCGCCAACGTCAATGAATCCTGAATCAGATATTGACAAGAGACTGGAAATTGGACAAAGAGCTCTGAGTGATGTGGCTGATTCGCAAGAAAAACAACCACAGAAAACTCCTTCTGGTCCTGACTTGGCTTGCTTATGGGCGCAATGTGGTGTCATTCCTAAGACCTCGTCAGGCCTCAGGTAAATCTAATTCCAAGCCAGCTTTGCCCTTTATCTCGGCTAACCTTTGTAGGGTTCACCTTCGCTCTCATACACAGGATTCGATGAGCTGCAAGTGGTTTAGGTGTACAAGACCATTTAAGACAAGAGCAAGTCTCAAGTATGTCAACACGTAATATAATACTTGATTGTCTGCTAATTAATTTTAGTAAACATCTTGATACCCACATAAAGCCCAATTCCTGTCCGACATCACACTGTTCACATACGGCAGCCACTTCAAGAGATCTACAACGTCACATCAGAACTCACCAAATCCTTCCAGGTTATCATTGTCCAGTTTTTGGCTGTAAACACGCCGAGACTGGCAAAAAGCCCGCCTTCTCACGGTTGGACAATGCTATCAGACATATCAGAAAACAGCATCATGGTTCATCCTTGAAACCAATGCCTAACTCACAAACCAACATCAAACATTGAACATCAACAACATCAGCAACAACAATATCGAACCAGCAATAAATAAAAATAAGTAAACTTCAAGGCCAATTATCGGGCCAATGGTCAAACTAGCAGGTTGCTCTTCCGTGGGTACCAAATCACGGCGACTTTGCCAGATTTAAGGATGAGCTGATTAGCGTGGTCGCTGTCACTTGTCGTCCCTAAATTTGAGGCCTGTTTGAGTTTGGCTTGGCCGTTTAACTACTGGAGGATTTGGGGCATACCTACGTTTGGCTTGATCGTTTAACTACTGGAAGTAGTTGAAACATACCTACGTTTTGCTTGCCTTGGGTTTGCCAGCGCTGCTTCTTAGCCCAGGAATTTAAGGCTACTTCAATCTATTTTTGAATGCACGTAATTTCTACGAGACACTCCCCCGAGCACAGCAGATTGCTGTGATAAGCTTGAGTATTCTCATTCCGTTGTTCCATGTAACGGCGATTTCGCTAAATGCATGTTTTCAACTAGCCTCATCGGGCTCTAATGTCTTGAATTCCCTCCAACCAGGATCCCATACCAGATATTCTTAACTGGGGCTTGGTGACATTTATTTTTAAACATCGACATCAACACATTGCACTCAAACACCTCGACATGTTTATAAATAAACCGCACCAGACTTTATGTTGAGCTTCTCTGCACAATCGTAAAAGAAATCTAGTAACTTCCTACACATTTCATCGACATCTCTCTGCAAGGTTCGCCATTTTTCTTCCAGACCTAGTTTGCCAAGGTGGTTCGCAAATGTGAGGCACCGAACCATCACACCGAGTAGCCGGCCAGCCAGCCTCGCTTTCAGTCATTGGTCTAAAAACGTGGCTGACAGGATCAGGGAAAATCTAATATCTCACCGCGACTTTGAATTGCGATTTCCTATCATTTCCGATAAGCTCAACTCATGGGTTGACTAATGGAGATTGGAATGGGGTTGGGACTGAAGGGGCTCCGGAAATAGCCGATTGGCCCAGTGTGAAACCTCCCAACACCGTCACCATCAAAAACTTCCCTATTTCAAAATTATTGTTTGCGAAAAGTCTCCGTAATTTAATAATATGATTTCAATTGTTCTGTGCTATTGTTACTACCTATTGCGATACCTATGTTTGGAAATGGCCTGAAAGTAACTTTTCGTCACTATCGGGCTTGATGGCTTTGGGAACGAAAGTGTCGGCGGAAGGAGATGTTTCGTTCTTGTTTTTTTCTTTTATTTTGATTCAAAACCGACTTTTATTTCTAGAGAAGATAAATTCGAAGTTAAATTTCACAGAGTATCTAACAATTCGAGATAAACCTTCATATCATGCATGTGCACGTTTCCCCATAAGAATTGTCCCAATCCCTTTACAGCAATAATCTCGTCAACATCATTCTCTGGGCCTTTATCAAAAAGTATGATTAGATTCCCTACGTTCCACAACTCTGCCGGGTCAAGCTGGAAATCGGGCATCGGTAACGCAGCGTCAGTATTACTGTAGACCTGCAGCACTTGGCGCACATATGGTCTATCAGCGCGTGGAACTAAATCTCCATGTGCCACAAAGGCGAGGAATTTGGATGTTCTGTTTTGAGCAGGTAAACCAAGCGATCCAGAGTAGCCGTGACATCAGGCACTGAAATGATAGGAGGGGCTGCGAAAGTCATGCAGTGGAAGTCAATATCTGTTTCAAGGCTATATATGTTCAATTTCACCCTAGGAATTCTTAGGGGGTATGTGTATAACTGACCTAGCGCGTGAATGAGCCGAAAATTCAAGTAAAGGGACGCAGCGACAGCTCCTCCACAGGAACGCCCCGTGAATATCACACTTCTCAAGGGCTCACTCCAAGAACGTATAGTTTCCAGAATCGCTCCAGCCACATTTGTCACGGCGTATAAGAAGCCAGCATGTGCTTTGACTTTGGCAACGTGAAGAAACTTTGCCATGCATCAGTCACCATCAACCATTTATTATAATTTTACAAACATACAGCTGAAGCATCCACCGGCTCTCTGTTAGCATTTGTATTCTAGGTTCAGGTGCGCTACCTCTTTACGTTTAGCGCTTCCGCTCGGGTTCAGAGAACCTTGCCGCAGTTATCGTCCATCAGCGATCGCCTTTCTTCCATGCGTAGCAGGCGTAAGATACTAAGAATAGCTGTCACGGATCGAGCCGTAGGTATTGCTCATATAAGCAATGAGTCTTTGGGATAAGGGAATATAAATCAACAGGTTCACTGATCAAATAATAAGAGCTTGTATTGATTGGATTAAGTGATCTTCTCAGAAAGTGATATATTGAACTGATCTTTTCTCTCTCTCTCTTCTCTGTTCCGCGCTTCTCTGCTTTTATGCCCAGATGCTCTCTTTGATCCTCTACTAGCTCATTCTGTTGATCACGTCATGGCTATTTATGGATATTGCTTTCGGAAGTTCTTTGACTTGATTTCCTGATCCGGCCATAGGTTCTTCATATGAGCTTTTGGCTGCTTTCAGCCGGTCGAATCCTTCCGCTTGCGACAATAGCCAACCTCTTGTGATGAATCTAATGGTCTGTAGCTGTGGGAATCAAGCGTCACCTTCTTATTATTTCCTAATATCGTAAGCCTTGGTGTTAAAGTCGTATTAAATCCATAAATCACCTCCCCTATACTAGACACCTTTAGGTATCACACCTCAACACTCCTTAAACTGGCGTTATGGCCAAGGTATCTATACGAAAATCTACTCGGAAGGAATACAGAATATGACGAGATCACATAAACAATCGGGCAGTCACGGAGTCGATACTACGACTACTACGTCTTAATTGTAGCATAAAAGAACAGGCTTTATCCTTAGTCATTAGAAGCTCGTGCTCAACTTAATTATCAATAAGTGTCGGTTCACGATAAACCTAGGTTATTCGTATCGGCCGGTTTACCCTGGATACTGGACTCCTCACGTTGTGGAGGGGTCTGTATCGGTGGGTTAAGTTGGCTTGTATTAGAAAGAAGGATGGAGGCAGCTGGAGGCTCTCATGCGTGGCACGTGATTATTGTACCAACAGAATGGTTTTGGGGAATGGTTTTGGTGTGGCCCCGATTGATGTACGTGTGGATAGTGGGAAAGATCTCTTTGTTAGCGAGAACTTGTGACGACAGAGGCACTCCAAGTTAGGCGGTTAAGGTGCTTTTTAATAGGTTAATTACTAGAATACTAAGCTAAAGAGAGAAGGGGAAAAATAGAAGTTCTTTATACAGACGTCTCCATTATAGTTAAGCTCTTAAGCTTAGGTAAGTTCTTTTGAGCTGATGTCGCGACGCTTGAGTTACTCTTGAGACAATGCAAGCCCGAAAGAGATCCAAAGACCTAAGAGCTAGGTTTCTATCCAGAGACCTAAAGCTAAAGAAAGAAAAAAACGGTATATGCAAAGCAGTTATGGCTGAGCAGTAGAGCTAGTCTCCCTTGCTTAAATTCTGGGGCAAGTCAAGTGGTTCGCCAGTTGCTGCCACGTGAGGCTTTATCTTGTACACAGCTCGGACCTTGGGGGATAAATAGAGCCTTCTCTTTATTCTTCTCTCTATTCATTCTTATTGGATCCTCCGTATCTAGCCTACAGGATCGAATATTCTTAGTCTATTGCTAACTGAGACGAAGTGGTCCTGGGCTAAACCCCGAAATCGTCCCAGCTCCAAGTCGCATGACGAATCACTTGACATATGACGTTACTAGACAGTTGATTTGATGAACTCGGATCTATTTCCTTGTATAATTGTTCAGCTGCAAGTTCTGGTGATGTTTCAAGTTCTAAAGGTGGTGCGCCTGTTACATTGAGACAGACGCCACACTTGGCATAACCCGACATGTGGAATTTATCAATGATGGAAGAATTTCTCCAGTAGTTATGGTGTCACCAAACAGGAAAGTTTATGGCTGCGTCTGAAAGGCTCCTCAACACTTACGAAGCTTTGCATCTGAAGATTTTGGATCCCAGTATGACAGTCCTCGGTATCATACCACGCCATGCTCGGCATATTTAGCTGAATTTCACGCTGGAGAAGATATCATTGAGTATTTTGATACACGACCGCACATTCCTAAGCCAAACACTTGCGCGAAATTGCTATGCTGGCCATGCCAAACAGATACAGATTGCTCTGTTTTAAAAAACATGTGGCAACTTCCACATGAAACCACTTCCTCAGTCTATATGCACGTCTTGCGGACTTCTTACCATCACAACTATCTTACAGCGAATCAATTTGAAGATGAACCAACTGCTCTTACAGACGAGGAATGGTTTCGGAGTGGACTGTCGATCCTTCTCGGCCTCGACACCTTCCTCGGAGTCGCAGGCGCATTACCAGCCCTATCAACTACTTCACAGCATCCTCGCGGAGCAGAGCAAGCAGCGAGAGTGGAAACCGAGACTCGTTAAGGATGCTGGGATGATGATTAGGCAGGGGCTGACTGAGAGTGATGGCAGTATGGATTTTACCATTGAAAACGTTCAGAAATCCACGCTCCCAAGCTGGGCGAAAAGAGGTGAAAAAGAGGGGAGAATGGAGAGACATCTTGCTAAGAATACAATCAGCAAAGAGTAGAGTAGAGGTTGAAGTATTTGCGGGAAAACCAACAAGCGACACCACTCAATTCCCACACCGAATCTTCAAGCTTTGTACCACGTGGCGGTCACATCGTGGCTTGGTCGCACTTAGCGACGGAAAGGGGGGTAAGCGAGGGGCATGGTGCTGGTTTCTGTGTGACCGGAATCAATAGTCGAATCATGTTTTCACAACTGCAGGTACAGAATTTAATATGGAGAAAAATAGGCCCTGAACTGTTGCATTCACGAAATTACTTTATCTAAACTAGCTTAAGGAGATGCAAATATTATTTTCATCAGACTCTGACATTGGTGCTCCTGCTAATCTGGGCTCGCATTTTCCACAGAGATTTCTGATGGACCTTTCTTTCCGTGTCTTTGCGATCAGAATCTAGCCATGAATAGTGTATTATAGCAAAATATTTAGATTATATGTCAAATTATCTATATACACGCTTATTCAAGACCAATATATTCACAAATCGCGTCCAATCCAGTCATCATAAGAGGTACGCCATACTAAACGCAGACAGGACAAGCCAAACATTAACACTGACTTTGTTTCCCCAACTTTTCTTAGTCGTCGTCGCCGTCGCTGCAGTCCGGGTAGCTGATCCAGTAGCACTAGCACTTGAACTGGCGCTCGTAGGGGTAACACCAGCTCCCAAATCTGGTAACGCGGGATCTTTACTTGGATCTGTACTAGTTGTATTAACAAATGGACAATCAGCGTCGTATCTATAGGGGTTGATCAGATTCGTGCCGGTGATGTTGTTGTACGCCAATCGAATGAGGGTATCTTGGCTTGTATTATATAAAGGCCATCCAGTCCCATATGTCAAGAGACCTTTCGCAGGATCTTTGGCGAAAGTTGCCCAGGCACCACGCATGTAATTTCCGATTGAGATCTCGGCATCGGTGGCAGGGACGACGGTAGGAGTGGTATCGAAGAGTAGAGGGAGTTCAGCAGCGTGCCAAGTCCCTGCTTCGGCAGAGACGGCGAGATCAGGGAAGACGCCGAAGTACCGATACCGCCATGTTGGAATACCTGCCGCGACGGAAGCATTTGCACGGATAGAACAAGGGCAAGTAAACTCTTGAAGATTGAAATCAGTCCAGAAGGTATCGGAAAAGTAAAGTCCGTCGAGAGCAAAGTTTGTTCTGAAGAGACCGCCCTCGTAGTCGTTGTTACCAATCAACATGGGTATCTTGGCGGGGGTAATGGTAGAATAGTTGGCAAAGACTACAGTATCATCAACGGTAGGGCCGAAATATCCCAAAATGCCAGCTGTCAGACTTGCAGTCGGGACGGCGAGGAAGATTTCTTTGGTGGATTTGAGTTTCATACAAGCAGTAACATCAGTCTGAGGGGAGCTTGCATTTCCACACCCAGCTTTCTGAGTAACCGTAAACCAGGCACCAGCAGAGGTTGTTTTGGTGTTGGGCAAGCCCCAGGAGAAAGTGTTTCCAGATTCTGGAATGAAACCAGCAGCAATTGGATCAGAGGCCCATGCATAGGAATACAAGTCAACAGAGGCGGCTCCAGCAGATTGTCCGAAGAGGGTGATTCGAGACGGATCTCCACCAAAATTCTCAATGTTATCTCGAACCCATTCGACTGCAAGGCGTTGATCGAGGAGGCCAAAGTTGTTCGTTTCGGAAGGATTGCCTGGGAAGCCAAAGATACCTAATCGATAGCTGGACTTGTAAGTAATTGCACTTTCGGCAAGAGAAAGCACTTACTTGAAGGAGACGAGAACAACATCCTCTAGCTCTGCCCAATTCTGGCCATTGTATCCTGGAACAGAAGAGGTTCCGGAATTAAACCCACCGCCATAGATCCAGACCAAGACTGCCTTCTTCGTGTCTCCAACTTGTGGTTTCGTCCAAACATTTAGGTGTAGACAGTCTTCACTGTAGCCCGTTGCAGGATCGCTCAGCAGAGCAAGCACAGCTTCGCCCACAGCAGTAGCATTTGCTTGTTGCAGTTGAACAGCATTATATGTAGGCGTACCAGGATTTTGAACAGGACAGGAGAAACCCTGCCGAGGTTAGACGTGCACAGCGCTGTCGCAGAGGTACTCACAAAAGCACTTCCATTGATGGTAGCATTCCCCTCGAACTTCTGCGGCGCCGTCCATCTCAAATCCCCAATTGGAGCCACGCCATATGGAATGCCTAGATACTCGGAGACGTCGGAATGGTTCGATGCGGCATGTCCAGTGACAGGACCACTGGTCGTCTGCACCGTCTGGCCAACGGTCCAATTCGAGGCGCGCTCAGAGAGGTTCTCCTCAGCGGCAGCATGACTTACTGCTATCGCAACAAGGGTAAGGAAGCTGGAGACCCTCATGGTGAGCCCCAGTAGTGCAGAGACGAAATCAAGGAGAGACACGAGAGAGATGGAAGAGACGACACCTACATTTCGACGAGGAGAAGCTCACGCAATAATAAATATCATGCGCCATGTCTGCAGTATGCGGGCAAGGACGCCGTGGGTATAAACTGACTTCCACCTAGTGGTGGCTTTTCCGCTGCTCATTCTGGCTAGAGGCCCTCTCGGCCGAGCTCAGCAGGGAATAGCGCCTCTGGTTGTGGAAATACAGCCGTACATCAGGCGCTCACCTGTGCAGGATACGAGAAAACAAAGGAGTGCGGAGTATCGATGACAGGCAGAGGGCGAGGTGTTGTTGGGCGTGGACGCGCACTTTTCGCCAGGAGGAATGCGCCTTGGGGAACCATCAACTTGCAACATCCCCCGCCTACAATCTTAGCCTCGAGTCGCAACGATGCCTGTCTAGCGATTGACGCCCTGAACATCCACCATTCGACATGGATCACCGCCGGCTGAGGAACGCGTCGTTCATATCGGATGCGAGATGCTGTCGCATTTGCAACGGCGAGGTGAACAAGAGTCGTCATGCACCTACGAGTACCTCTGTACTGTGATGTTAGTTCACGAGAAGAATATGCAGAGCAATCTTCTCTTTCGATAAAACAAACCGAGAAGGGATGGTCTTCCAGATGGAGATGCTGCCCCGTAAACTTCCCATCGCAACCTGGAAATCAAAACCAGTGACCACTGTGATGGGAATCTGCTACTTATATACCCTAGGACCGCTTGACATGTTGTTCTACCAATTGTGGTCATTCTCGGCGCTGGTCTTCAGCACAATACTTGAGTAACCACCAACCCAACATGCGAAGGGACTGCAACTGGTAGAATACCAATACATCTGAATACTTCAGCCACGGAATTATTGTTCCTGGAAATATTTCGATGGACGGCCTAGGCACTCGCATGCTTCGCCCTTTCTACCAATTTCGTATGGTGTATATATGTACCAAACTGCTCCCATCTTCATCGGTTCCACCACCAGGGAATCAGCGCCGAGAAAAAGGCCGCAAACATGAAATGAGGAGGCTCACACAGCAAAGAAATTCCAATTGAGGTCAACTCTATATCCAATATCATTTTAAACCTAAACTTATTCTCATATATCGGTATCGTATGCTCGCTCGTTTGCTGAGCTTCATCCAACGCTATATAACCCCTCATTGTACAATGAATCATAGATATCATCTCACTAGTTCATACAGTGAATCATAAGTTCTCCTCAAACCGACTACCTCTTCTCCCTAAACTCCACCCACCAACACTTGTCGTCGGACTTGGTGTGCTAACCACTTCACTCCGCCTCGTCCTCTCTGTCGCACTCATTGGAGGCAGCGTTCCCGTTTCTGTGTTAGGACTCACGATATGATTGTCATCAAAACTTCTGGTATTTGCCTCACTACTAGCATCATCAATAGGGCTCGGGCTTTGATGACCGTTCCCGCCTGCCATTTCCGCAATTCGTCGATGTTCAGGTACAGTACCCAATGCACCAGTGACAGCTGTGCCAGCGGGAATTTCTGCTTCTAATTCCTGTGGCTGCATGATTGGCCATCCATCCTTTTCAAGCTTCTCATTGCCGCCCACTTCTGTAGCGAGTTTAGATGCTTGTGCGCTGTATGCTGTTGATTCAGTCGGATCAACGCGTCTCCCAGCATCGATTTCATGGATGGGTGATTTAGGCCTCCTCGCTTCCTTATTCCTCTTGCGCCTACGGAGACAGAAAAAGACAAGAAGAGCGAGAAGTACGAAGAAAACAACAACGCCAATCACAATGCCGGCAATCTCTCCTCCGCTAAGTTTGCTCCGGTGGTGTTTTGAACCCGGGGTGGATGACGATGACGTTGACGGAGTGGACGTTGTGCTTGGAAGCGTTGGTGGTAGTGCGATGATTTGCGGGCTTGTCGAATCTGAGAAGAGGCATTGTGAGACATTGAAGGTGCGGGAATTATAATGCGCCGTCACGTATGCTTCCTGGAGGAAGGTTCGGCCAAGAGTATATTCGGTGCTGTCTGTCGCTCTGCGGATAGGAAAGTAGAAAGCCCCTGTAGAGTTGGTAAGCGCAGGTGCTGAAATGTTGAGATCAAATGCTGAATAAGGAAGCGTAATATCTGTAGTTGGGCCACCTGAGGTCTTCTGATCAGAGAGCGTGAATGTAATGTTTGGATTCAGGGCTTGAAGTTTGCTATGTGTGCTCGTGTTTACGAGATATAAGTCTGATGCAGTGTCCAGAGTAAGACCGAATGCTTCTTCGAATGCTTCACAGACGTTCACCGGGAGCCAGATTTCCGGGACAGTTGAATCGATGAATGAAAATTCCGGAGTGGACATCAGAGTCTTGTTTCCTGAGGACGTAGTGGAAGTGATCGATCGAATGGTAACAACCAAATCTCTCAGATTATCTTCCGTCATGGTAAACCGCACATCATTCTCTGTGTATCGGCTCTTGTCATAACCACCAAATATCAGATCACCAAAGACGCTTTTCAGTCTGTACACCGCACCAGCTGTATAACTCCACGACATGCTCGCTATTGTCCCGTTCGAGTATAATGTATCAGAGAAGCTTGCTTGCGGGTTTCCATAACCAGAGAAATTTGTAGGTTGAAAGCCCAGTCCCAACATACCAAACCACCATGTATCAGACACGATCTCTGATACAATTTGATGCGGTAAAGTCGGGCCAGTAGAGTTTGTGTATCCAACCCCAACTGTATCGAAGCCATATTGTCCAAGTCCATTGTATCCAAGTGCTTGGTTCAATCCTAATTCAAACTGGCCGCTTGTTTCCCATGTTGATGAAGTCGCAGAATTGAATACCCCTCCTCTTGACTCCTCACAGTTCTCAGGAACGCCTGCGCTGGTATTGCAGACACTCGCCGCTGCGCCATACACGACCCACGTTTCTTGCCATGATGTCGCCGGGAGTACGCGATATGTTGCGACTGGTGTACCCACGCGGATTTCGAAGGTGCTCCAAGTTCCATCGTCTCCTTCCCTACATATCGGTCAGCACGATTACAGATGAGCAAAGGAGACCATACCAATGCTGGCTGGGGACTGCAATTATCGGTACTGGCAGAGTGATATTATCCCCTTGCGCGACCCCTCCATCCGCCGTGCAACCGCCGAACAAGAGAAATAGAAGAAGAGCTGTGAACTTCGACAACGAGCGCATAGTTCAAGTTACATTGTAATCAGTATATACTATCGCATGGTTGAACAGACATAATGGGAATGCTGAAGAAGAGATGTGGAAGAGGCAATTGAGCATGAGCTCATGGTGCTTCCATGTCATAGCAGACACGCCCTACCTACATTCTAGTCAATATTATAGCGAATTAGAATCGCGATCAGACCTAGGCTGCAGAATATTGATTCTGAGGGAGGAAAGAAAGGCCAGACTCGGACAAGCACTGCTTGATTGGGCGACAATTGACGGGTATACTACCCCAGATATTACCATGACGTCTCCGAGCGCTCCCCAATGGATTTCTCGTGGCTGTGACGAGGTGGTATCGGGACTTGGAGAGGTACGAAAGTTGGCACCCAGTGATGTGGCGGGCTGGTGGAAAGGTTATGCAGGTGGTTGGCCACCCTAAGACGTAGCTGCAGATATCCGGAAGAGACTTCCTGAGTGTGCAACACCATCTTTTGGAGCCAGCAGCAGTCGAGAGCGCTTCGGTTGAACGTGGTTGAGATGTGGTTGACACAGAGATGAAGAGTGACGGCGGAGAGTAGAAGTCAGCCCTCGCGCTAAAACCCGCCACGATTTCCCCTTCTGGGCATCAGTCCAGTGGCGGCAGCTTTGTGTATCGCTGCAGCAGTCAATTGCTTGCTCAACGTTATTTCTAAATTTAGCAGAGCTGAGCTGGAAATGCATATGGGGATATAAATCTCCGGCAGATTCAGCTCGGATAACCCTTTCTGCTACCGAACACGAACTCTCGATATGGGCATTGGCTTGAACGTTACCAGGCGGGTGCTAGCTCAAATGAGCTCACTGAGATGGTAAAGGTAGGATCCATCACGGCATGAGGATGATAGAAAGATATCAATTGGTTGAAGCGTGACATGATTTTGATCATTATCTCTTGTCTTGCAGTGTGGGTCAAGTTGAAGTCTGAAAGAAAATGATTATCTGACTCTCCTCAACCTGAGACGCTCGCTCACTCACATACCACTTCCTAGCACTCAGATATAGTCAGATCGATAGTTCAAGAATCTTTAGAATTACACTGAGCCTTGATCCTGTTCTAGGCGACTGATATCGGACGAAGATGTTTCTTTTCTTCAAACACAGTTGCTCCTCACGTGATATGGGCTTTTTTGACAAGTAGTACATTTCTTCATCAAACGTATCTTATGATCCATGAGACAATAAGCTTCTCTAGAACTTACTGACTGATACTCACGCTCATCAAGTGATGTAGTACCGTGGGCAGTGATACACTTGCGTGATACAGTACCATGTGACCTGCAATGGGCTTACATCAGATGACTTGCAACCTCAGTTTACCCTTCCAAGTCTCTTTTAAAAGCAAAACTAAAGCCATAGCTCAATCTTGACCAAACCACCTCTCCCAAAATGGCCCAACCCATCCCCCTCTTCTACCGCCTCTTCTTTCTCTACCTCGACCCCCTCCTCTGCTTCTCAGGCGTCTACCTATCCTTTTTCGACCCAGCAACGTATCTCCAAAACGGGGTCCCCTCGGACATAACCCCCAGCACGCTCACCAACCTCCCACCCCTGACCACCTACCTGATCCACGCCCTGGGCGCATGGTCGCTCTCCATCTTCGCCCTTCAAATCCTGGTCCTACATCAATACAAGACAGACGTCAAGCTGTGGAAGATCTTCCAGTTCTCGGTACTGTTGATCGACTTGGCTCTCGTCTATTCCATCTATGCCGTGAGTCCGACCAGGGCACTGGATGTCAGGGCGTGGAATCAGGGCGATTGGACGAATAATGGGATTTTGGCGACGGTTATCACGGTGAGGACGTCGTTTTTAATGGGTGTTTAATGTAATGCGGGATAAGAAGACTGAGAAGGAGAGGAAGAGTAGGAGTGGCCTGTAAGTGAAACATATGCGGATGCTTGAGAGGGAATGAGGGTGCAGAGGCGCTAGCATTTTCGTGGAATCGTGATCTGAATCTTCAATCTGATTTGAGGCTGGCGAGCAAATTGATAACTCAGCTTGATGACCTGCTAGAAACTGTTTTCGAGACTTGATGGGCTACTTTCTACTTCTCATCCACGAATTCCTTTACGCTGTCATATCACGAGAGTTTGTAGGTTCGAATTTCCTCAAACTTTTGTTTTCATGTCATTTAAATGCTGTTTACGGACTGCAGATATCGGACAATATCATGAAATTGAGGCATAAATGAAGAATACAATTACAAACACAAATTCCAAAGAGAAGTCCATCTTCAACAAATATATTCCACAGAACTCCAAGCTCTCAGCCCTGCATGCATTGCTGCGCAAACTTGTATTGACCCTCGTCCTTCAGATCTTCAACCCTTGCTCCCACACTAATCAGATACTTGACTGTTTTCGTATGAAGATAATCACATGCCATAGCCAGGATCGTATCCTGTGATATATTCCACATTCTGTTCCGTTTTGCATTGACATCGGCCCCGGCCATAACCAACAACTGTGCAAAGTCGGTGTTGTCTCTATTCATCGTACGTATCAACGGATTGCCCCCAACACACTCCAGATTCGGGTTCGCTCCTGCACTCAATAGCTCCTCACACGCTTCCAGGTTGCTGGAGTCGATCGAGGCACTTAATGGAGTTCCCTGATAGCCGGAATAAGAGTCCACGTTGGCGTTGTAACGAAGTAGGACGCGAACAACGTCGTTGTGCTTTTTATATACAGCTACATAGAGCGGAGTTACTCCTTGCCCGTTGCCAACTCCATCGGCTGGGAGAAGGACGTTGGCATTAGCATGCTGTTTCAGTAGAGATTCCACTTGCTCAGGGCTGTTACGGACAACAGCTTGCATAAGTTGCTTGTCAAGGTTGCCTTGATTCTTTTGTAGTTCGAGCTTTTCTTTGAATGAGAGGCCGCTTTGAGCATGGGGATTAGAACTATTATTGCCAGCCGAGTTTGCGTTGGGAGTGGGAGTGGGATTGGTGTTGTAAGTTGAAGTCGGGTTGGCTTGATTGTAAGCTGAGGGTTGAGGGGGAGGGTTTGTGGCCGAGGTATATGGATTTGGCGCGGGTGAGGAGTTTGTGGAATTGGGATACATGTTAGAGCCATAAGTTGTTGAAGTCGGTGCTGCTGGGTGGCTCGGAGGCTCTATAGCTGAGCCATAAGGTGTTGTGGCTAGCTGTGGTGGATAAACTGGAGGATTTATTGAGCCGTATGGTGTTTGTGGTGGTGGAGAATGAGTCGGCGGGGGTACGGTGGAACCATAGGGATTTTGCCCTG
The DNA here is from genome assembly GCA_003988855.1 of Arachnopeziza araneosa. Lineage (NCBI taxonomy): Eukaryota > Fungi > Ascomycota > Leotiomycetes > Helotiales > Arachnopezizaceae > Arachnopeziza > Arachnopeziza araneosa. Next base: position 156,219 of record QYAI01000111.1, read on the forward strand.
TTGAGGTTTGGGGAGGAGGGGAGTATGTGTTAGAACCGTAAGGTGCCGTGGGCGGGGGTGCTGGGTAACCTTGAGGATTTGTTGAACCATATGGTGTTTGTGCTGGCGAAGGATGAGTAGTGGGAGGAGGGTATTCGGTAGAGCCATAAGGTGCCGTGGTTTGGGGTGCTGGATGACTGGGAGGGGGGTATTCGGTAGAACCGTAAGGTGTGGTATTTGGCTGTTCTGGATGGCTGGGAGGATGGTATTCAGCAGAGCCGTAGGGTGTGGCATTTGGTTGCTCTGGATGGTTTGAAGGGTGGTTTTCAGCAGAGCCGTAGGGCGCGGCGTTTGGCTGTTCTGAGTGACTGGAAGGATGGTATTCTGTAGACCCATATGGTGTGGTGGTTTGCTGTTCTGAATGACTGGGAGCATTCACCGCTGAGGAATAAGGTGTTGGCGCTGCAGAGGATTGAGGAGGAGGAGAGGAGTATGTGTTGGAACCATAAGCTGTTGGGGTTGGCTGGACTGAGTGAGCAGTAGGCTCCATAGCTGAGCCGTAAGGATTTTGCCCTGTTGAGGTTTGGGGAGGAGGCGAGTACGTGTTAGAACCGTAAGGTGCTGTGGGCGGGGGTGCTGGGTAACCCTGAGGATTTGTTGAACCATATGGTGTTGGCGCTGGTGGATGAGTTTGAGGGGCATAGCCGTAAGGTGTTGTGGCTGGGGGTGGTGAGGACTGAGGATGACCCATAGTTGAACCATAGTTTGACGCCGGTGGAGGCTGATGGGGATTGGGATACGTAGGAGCGCCATAGGGTGTTGTTGTTGGTGGCAACGATTGGCTAGGGTAATTCATATTTTGGCCATACGGAGCTGGGGTTGGTGGCGATGAAGTGTAAGCAGGAGGACTCGTGGTTGAGTAGGCTATTGGTGCTAGTCAGTTATGAGTATGAGGAGATGGGAAAACCGTATGAATTTCCATTATCAACAATCAAAATAGCGACACTCATGAAACCGCCCACTTTACGTTATTGACCATCAAGGACGCAATATTCAAGAGCATTCTCTTTTTGCGTTATTGACAATCAAGACAGCAATATTTAAGATATGTCCACTTGGCAGCATTGACAATCGAAGGGGCGCTCGTGAAAATCCTTTAAGAGACATAATATTCAAACAAGCGAAAAGAAAGAAAAGAAGTTCATACCGGATTCATGAGGCGTTGTGGCTGGTGCTGGCGAGTTATGAGCATGAAAAGGATTTGTGAAAGATGAATGGTGTGCTGCAGCTGGTGGTGACGAGGCATGAGAGGAAGGATGCCCTAAACCACGAAAGCCGGGCAGATCCATCCCGCGAATAGTTTCATTCTCAGCGATGAGTTGAGTCGTTGAGTTGAGAGCCTTCTTGGCTCGATTCATGAAGCCGTCCATAATGAATCCTGATTGCTGTTTCAAGAGGTGATATAGTACGACTTTACAAAATGATAATTTAGAGAAAGTAATTAGATTCAAAATAACTTTCGATGGTGTTTTCGTTAAGATGGATAGAACTGCGTTTCAACTCTCTACTTATGTGAGAAGAGCCGCCAGATAAGCTTTCAAGTCCCTCCCTAATCCCGCTTTGGACGGGAAAGCCCGCAGCACGGGATGCATTCAATAGTACGAAATCGCAGTCCAAAACGTCGCATGAATCCCCGTAATCTCTCATGCTCCCTATCAATTGGGAGAATTATCGCCCTTTTGGCGCCAAGGGCTGAGCAGCTGAATGTTGATGTCTGGATGGGGAAGAAGCCAAACACAGGGGCGCAAAGGGCGTCAGCCACCTCCCACACCTTTAGCGGTAAATGTATTGAAACCTGATGCACTGCCCGCTTTCTGCATCCGGCAGGGGGAGCGCATAAGCCGAGTAACTGGAAACTCGAGGCAATCCGAATCGAACAATCTCAACAAGGTCTTCTTCAAAAACTTTATAAATGAAAGAAGAGGAAATTGGGCGACTAAAGAATAAGTTCTCGAGCACTCATGTAAAGGTGACAGGAGAATAGCCAGGAAAGTATCACGTGATCCAGTATGGTCACACAGCCTTCAATGGATATGAGTATATAAACGACTTAAGGTGGGTAAAAGGGTTGTGGCTGTGCACCTAGCTACAAGCATATTCTGCTTTTCACAAGAACATTGGATCACCTTCCAAAGTTAGACCGAGAAAAAATTCAGCCGTAGAAATAACTGGAACTCTCAATTTTCCGGAGACTCTAGCTTTCTTCAACGCATTATGGAAAAACTTGGGTTTTTCAATTGTGAAGGAGCTCTGCCTGACTCGTAGCTAGATCGAACTCCACATAACCTTTGTCTTTCACGAAGGTGTAGTTCCATGGTCCCTGCTTTTTCTCCTCAGCAAGCTTCACATACATATCTCCAGCAGCTGGTCCGTTGACCGGGATGACGGCATTTCCATTGGCAAGGCGCTCATCAGCATAGTAGAATCTGCAAGGAGACGTCAGCTCCATACTCTGCAGCATCTGTGTGTGAGGTCAAGGATATAGAAAACTTACTTGAAACCCTGTGGCGCATATGCAATACTCGCACACTCAATCATGTATGCTGTAGCACTCTTCGCCATACCAAACGCAAGAACATCTGGCTTTGCAACAACATTCAACTTATTTCCAGTCACGATGAATGTTTTTGAGGCCGAGCCGGGGAGTTCTTTGAAACCTTTCAATGCTTCTTGAGCAGCAAAAAGGGGTGCAGCTCCCGAAACGGCAAATTCTTGATTGAATTCTTCAATGGTGATGGAAGCAAGTGGGTCTTTAGGGTCTCGAAGAGTTCGTGCAGCAGCTTGAGGATTATCAGTACCATGTTCAATGAGGCACCGGGTCAAGCTGTACACACCATTGAAAACGACCACGGAGGGAATACCAAACGTCTCTTTCACATGGGCGAAGGCCTTTGGAATTTCTTCAATCTTTCGTAAATCAAGTTGTATATTCAGATATCCATCCTCACTTATACCACTTGGTAGACTTCTCGCCGCAAGTGCAATCTTGTATCCTTTCGCAGCAAACGCTTTTGCAACGGAAAGTCCAATTTTCGGCCCAGCACCAAGAATGAATATGACAGGCGCAGCCATGATTGAAAGGAGAATTAGAATAAATAAATCAAGAGAGTATGTGCTTAACTTTAAGCTTCATCTTATCCTTATATAATGGCGCTAGGAATGAATCCACCATGTTGAGGCTCGGCAGAAGTGATGACAGAGGGCTTAAATCCGCTCATCTTCAGATTTCGGCCTAAGGCGGAGACCGAAAGGCGCGACGACTTAACTTCGAAATGGTGTATGAATAAGCAAGGTTATCGCAATTTCCAATATCAAATCGGAGGTGGGCAAGGCTAGCTCCGAGCTTGGAGAATGAGTAGATAATGAGTAAGCGAGCCATTGGTGCTTTCTACTTTCGAATCAGATTAGAGGAAGCTGCTTCTTTGTTACGACTACGTCCAGTAGGTGCTGTCTTGGGTTGAATCAAGTATCAAGGTAAGGGATCACGAGAGCTGGTTCCGAACAGTTGATTTTTAGAGTAGTATCAATCGAGTAAAATTGATCAGTTAAGTTGAACACGAAGCTCCTATCTAGGATGGAGGAAGCCATCTCTTTTATACAGAGCTTCCTGAGGACCCGGTGGACCCCTTGGCTCCCTTGGACCCTTCGGCCCAGGTCCAGGAATCCATCACGTGACCCCAAGTCAGGTGTGTTCGTAACATTCTTGTTACATCAGATGACGTCCAAGAACTAAGCCTAGTTCATTCCAGACATTTTGAATGAAGCATCGCCTGAGAACCTACTTGGAAACATAGAATTTTATAGAAAATAGGGTGTTCTGTGCTAGATAGAGCTCAACCAAGAGCCACGTTCTAACAGAGAATAATGAGAGAAAAATGTTTCACTGTATTGAAGTTCTACAACCTTCTTCTTTGGTGGCTAGGTTGTTGATGACTGGAAGAAGTGCTTGCGGCAAGCGGAAATTTCATGCTGCATTTTCCAGACCATTCAAAAGCTATTGTCATCACCAGACTCAACTTCTCTCGGTGTGATGAGCAGGATATCACGTGAACCGATTGTCATGTGTAGACGGCACGGGCGACAGGATCTCATTTCCGAAGTGTGGAGAATAAGGGGTACATTCAG
>QYAI01000112.1:0-90515 GCA_003988855.1 Arachnopeziza araneosa
AAAAAACATACAACAGCAGGTATTCGCTGGTGGTCACCCACCCAACTACTAATCTGCCGATCTAAAGCTTAAATAGGGGAGAGCGGACGGGATCCCTTGSATTCTTTAGTCTATGGTCGTATGTGACAGCAGCTGTGTTATTAAATCCTATAATGGAGTCTGTCGAAGGCTACCCCTGAGCCGGATACTGAAATTGGGCGACCTGCCCGCAGTGCGGGACGTCTTTGAGAACCTGGCGTGAATGCTTGTGGCTGTGAAGATTCTTGTTGTGGGGTTGGTAGCTCGACAGGAGATTGGTCTTCTGTTAGCACACTAGCTGGAGCCGGTTTGGTGGTCGGTGAGTTGTCTACCATTATTTTGTCGTTATATCCATCACCAATTTCTTCATCATCAGAATCAGGGCCACCTCCCAGATTACGCTCATTCAACCGATCTGGAACTTTGAATTTTCGACGGTGGTCGAATTACTGGTGAGTCGTGTATGGTCTGTATGGCTCCAATCCCCTTGGTATAGGGTTTGCAATATTTGCAGGTTTCTCCTTCTCTCTACTTATATCATCTTTCAAGCTCTTCAACGCCACTTCTGCGTTTCCCATCCTGTCTTTAAGATCTTCGCCCTTTCCCTTCCAGCTTCTTCTGTCGACCTAGTAATTTCCTGTCGTAATTTATCTGCGTCTCGGAAATGCCTACCTTTTGTGACTGCAACATCATCCTCGTGCTCCTTCTGGATCACTTTGAGCTCTTGCAACAGGTATTTTCTAATCTCAGTCAGATTTCCCAAATCTACACGATCATATGCTAATCTATCTTGCAGATTTTGAATCTGCCGTCCCAATGCGTCGCGTGTTTGCGAAGCTTGGTCGCGCGAGAGATATTCTTGGCGGCACCGTCCCAACTCAGCCTCGAGAGATTTTGTTCTCCCTTGATCGGCTTCGCATTTTATCAGTTTCTTCTCGATATCCAATCGCTTTTTCTCATTGAGTTGCTCCAAATCTTCAAGCAAAGACTTTAATTTATGCTCCGACTCTGATAAAGCCACCTTCAGGCGCGAAGCCAGTTCTGCCTCTACAGTATTTGAGTGGAGCTCAATTTCTGATTGGATCATCTCGTTTTCCTTTTCGAGGATATCTAGCCTCTTCATCATCTCTGCTGTGACCTCCCTTCTATCTTCTTCAGAACTCTCATTCTCGGTGTCTATTGCCGTTGGAGCAAGTGGTGGGTCGGAAGGAAGACTGGGCAATTCAGCTCGAAATCCTTGGTATGAAGGAGCCGAATTGTGTGGTAAATAGTTAGGACGCTGAATCCAACTCGACAACAGCAGATCTATCTCGTCTTGCACTGGAATTGGTGCGTAAGTTCCTTCTGCATTGGTTGGATTTCCTAGAGAATCTTCATTCTTAAATGGGAGACGGTACAAGTCTGAGCTGGATTTCGAACTGTAAAGTTTTGGCATGGAATGACTCGGGCTGCCTTCTGTAATTGATTCATAATCCGGATACAGAGCGTTACTGTTCTGTGGACTCTGCTTTCTGCGAGGTACAGCGTTCGACAGCACACGCACGATACTTTGTGTCGATGAGCCTTGCTTAGGTGCGGCGGTCGGCAGATAGAGAGAACTTTGATTACTTTGACTAATTTCTCCTAACTTCGAGCGTTGCGTCTCTTCTTTGCTGCTACTCACAACATTGTCCTTTTCAATCGAAACAAGAACTTGGAGTGAGTGCTCGTACTGCCTCAGCAAATTGTCCAGAATTACTCGATGAATTTCGCTGTGTTTTAAGTCGGCTTCAAGTTTATGACAACCGGATCCGATCTCTTACCTCTCACCATCTCGTAGAATCTGAAGCATCAGATTCAGCGTAGACTTCTGGTCATTCAGTACAGCTTGTATACCATCAACTCTCGACCTCCTGAAAATCCAATGAATTCTTCTTTTGATCTGAGACACTTTAGAGTTCGATTTTTGAACCTTGAAAATCATGCGATTGATATCTTTGAACAGAGTTTCGCATGTCTGGATGACTTGTTTGATTGCGCTTATCAACTTGGCGGAAGCAGTCCGTTGTGAGTTGGGTCTACTGATTTTTCCCTTTACCTCGTCTAAGACGACAGATAGCCCATTTTGGTCGCTTACTATGACCGCTATATCACTAAATGTGCCTCCATATTGATCGGCAATGTTGTAGAGCTGTTTGGCTAGGCTGATGCTTGCAGCAATAACACCAGTAACATTCGCTATGACGGACAATGGATCGGCCATCTCAAATTTTACGGTGCAACTAGAATGAAAATCGCAATACAGGATCAATTGCTCATCTTTCTATCTTGTTATATAGAAAGATATCCTCGACAAGGCTGTGGATACGCTATCTTTTGGTGCTGCTTTTGTTCAGCCGCACGAAATTAGATTGTGCTGACAAGAAGCCAGCTTCTCTAAGCCTAACTAAGTATCTGGTGGCGCGTCACATGATATGTTAAACCCTATGGTAATAACTTTCATGATTTCTCGTCAAGTGAGGCTATATCAAGTATTAGGTAGGTAGGTTAAATCATCGTTTTTAAATCTAGCTTGTCGCAGAGAAAACTATACCTCCTACTTGATCTAGCTTCAGCGAGGCGGGTAAAATTCGTCTTCGATGAACGAAACCGTAAAATTTCAATACCTGTCTTGAACAAGTACTTGAAACGTAAAATACGGAGCTCTTAGAAAATCATCTTTTATTGCCAAGAATTTTATCGACTTTAGTAAAGTAAAGATTGTGGTATTTGAGCTTCGACCTTACAATTTCCCGACGCTTCAGCGAAGACGAATTTTGACCGCCTCGCAGTACTACCGGAGATATGGCGCCATCGAGAAGTCAGACTTCATCGTCAAAGAGGGCAATTTGACTGGTGTGAAATCGCATATAGCACGCAAAATAAGAGAAAGAACTAATCTTTAATAGTCATAATCGGGATACTATTGTGATGAGAGTAGTGTGAATAGCTGTAACCACTGCACTAACAAGCTAAATAGGCACAGGAATTGATAAAGATCAATTCACGTCTTCACGATAGATAGACAAAGGTGACAAAAAGCTTGCATTTTCCAATCGAAAAATACCTGCCACTTAGTCCAGGCGAAGAGACAAAAATGTGTGTGGAATGAGCTTACATCTAATAAACCTAAATCAGCAATTTTTTGCGCTTTCTCGGAGTTATCCACAACAGCTCCGCTCCGGTGGCAGACAGACAAATCTCCCGTGCTTTGTACGTGACTCTAAGGAGTCTTGGATATTCAATGTGAAATAGTATATATCAGCATAGAGGTTCTAGAGAGATTAACGGCCGTCGCTTTCCTCATCTTCTAGATATACGATCCGACACTTATCTAATAAAATAGCATGCAAACCAAAACCCGTGATATTTCATCTCTAATCGACTACCCTATTTATTTTTTCTGTTGAGAACTCTGAGAAAGTGACTGCCCATAAGTCTTGCCCGATTATTGTTTGGCTTTCAAAATTTTATTTCTAGTAATATCATCCTAATAACTTTGCAGAAACTACGAAACTAAAGTAACTGTTTTGCTAGTTGTAAAAATTCCTTTAAACTAAAAAATTTAACTAGAGCTACGTAGAAATAATACGTTACATCATTTAGTCGACTTAATACTGCTTGTCGAAAAATCTTTATGCAATGTCTCCAAGGCTTTTATCTCTTTCAAGACTGCGAGGCTACAACGGCCTCATAAACTTCGTGGGATGATCCGTATTTGACTTCGGCGGTATCTACTAAGTAATAAGCTTTAAGCTTTATTTCAGCTTTTGGCAAATAGTACATCAGATACTTGACGCTGACAAAAAATTGCCCATTGCTTTCTTCTTTCAGATGACTTATTTTACTAACAAGTGAGTCAAAACTTTACGCGGAAATGACTAAGATAAAATACTCTGAAAATATTTAGTCTTCCACCATGAACCTTCTACTCCAGCCTCTGACACCACTAGTCATCAGCATCAAGTGTTTCAAAATTCTTCCCTCTTGGACTTTCCAATTCCCTCAATTCAATACCGACAGTTCTCCCCCTCTGCCTTCAATACCGCACACTCCGCCAACAACGTCTGAAACGCCGCTTCTGCAGCTAATGCCCCCGAAGGTTGCAGCCATGTCATCTCAGGAAGCGCACATGTGCTCTGCTTACCAGATACAGCCGCCACACTTGGACCACCGGGGAAGGTGGCGTTATATCCTCCGACTGGTGACACCGCTACGGGATATCTAACCAAAGTGATGTCAGCAAAGGTAAAAGAGAAGGAGAAGTTAAGGAGGAGCTTAAAAGGGACAGTGGTCTTACGGAGTGCACCATGAAGTATCGGTTGTGCTACTGGTAATCTTTATATTAGACCAGGAGAGACTACCAAAGTCCCAAAAACAGGTATTAAAGACGGCTTGAAGCCAGATCTTATAAAATAGTTAGTTGAATTATCGTTAGTTCAGTTGGAGGGTCTCACATAGTCAAAATTTGCACCAGAAGCTACATATTGTTGCGACTTTTAGCAAACGGTCTGCTGATAAGAACAGAAGGATATTACTAACCAAATGTAAATGTGTAGGTACCAGACGTTGCTGCTGCACCAGCGGCAATACCTACAGCACCAGGTGCGACGCTCCATGTCTGTTTCCAGGTTGTTCCGCTCGTGAGGCTGAGGGATATAGTCACCGCATCGCCAGGATAAACTTTGACTTCTGTCAGCCCTACCCGGAAGACTCCACTGCCATCAAGAAACGTGAGGCATACCTGTTGTTTTTGCAATCGACTCGACATTTCCAGTGACTTGATCTGGGTTGAAGATTAATTGAAATGTCTCAGGATTACCTGGTGTGCCCGTGGAATTGCTGTAGATGATATTGTCAAAGTAGAACCATGTGCTAGCATCTCCATTGAACAGGTAGGGCGTGATACTAAACGATGAGAACTGGGTGGTCCAAGGAACTGTGGCAGGCACACCGACCGTGAAAGATAGCTGGAGGATTCAAGAGTTAGTCCGCTAACTTATGGGAGGAAGGGCTACAAAGGAGCACCTACACCTGTGAATGCTGCCCCAGTAGTCCATTGAGAGGCAGTATTCGGTCCAAAGTTCTGGGCATTGGCATAGCGTGCTATGAAACACGATATCAAGGCAATTTCGGTTAGGTAGATCATTCTGAGGTAGTGATGTAGAGTTTATTTTCGAGATACAAGCACCAGTGAAATAACAACAGAGATTAGAACTTGGCGTTTCATCAAGAGATATTTGTATCGGATGTCCGAATTTCATGACTGGCTCAGAGGGATCTGCGATCCTTCAAACCATTTTATGATTAACTTGCAACGGAAGGCATCCAAATCTAGACACGCATATAGTCAAAATTTGCTCTTTCAGGGCCGAGTAGCTGCTGGTGATAGTTCAAACCTTTTTGTCCCCTGGCTGTATTATTAGAAATCAATGCATTATGTGTGATCCAGAGATCGTTCGATTAATACCGCATTTTAGAAATATATTTTACGACTAATTAGAGGAGACGGAGTTTTGATCATGTGAACGGCTATCTATATGCCAAATAATTGTAGTTTTGAGAATGATTAAGGTATTTAATCTCCTTAGAATCACTTGAAAGACCTCGGTTCTCCATGATGATCAGAGTGCGTGGTAGTTTCTCTACTGCATATATATTGAAACCGTGAACTATAAAGTTCGAAAATTCCTGTCATGCAATAGAAATACGCCATGAAAACTTTACTCGTCGTAATGATTATTTACAGGAACCAAGCTTCCGTCGACGTCGACGTGCTACCAGCGTTGTGGGCGTGAATTGGTATTTGACTTGCGGTGTCATGCGGGAAAGACAGGAGATATGGCCACATCTAGAAGTGAAAAGAAGACGGCTGCATCATTTTACGTAGCAAGACGTTCAAACTACAACATAGCATTCTTCGGCCTGTGACATGCTGCGTGGTAGTAAATGATTGGACCCTACATTTAGGCGGCAGTTAGAATGAGAAGGTTGTGGCTTGCAGGGAAAATGGAAGCGAAGGCGATAGAGGAATCAAAGAGGTCGGTTCGAAAAGCTACCAGCATGACGGGACGGGTGGCTTGCAAAGAGCTACAAAGTGTAGACCGAATTATGCTACGCAGTGGGATCGGGGTTCGTAAGGTTACACAAGATGGCTTTTTAGGGACTAACGCATAAACGAATACGATTTGGGTTACGTCGTCCGACCACATCGGATAAAATATAAATAGAAATATGCCACGGCGGAGAAGCTTTGATGGGAGGTTGACTCCTGCACCCCACAATGGCGAATATTGCTGCTGTCTGCCTACCCAACGGCTCGAAAAATTTAAGCTTGTTTAAGTGCGGGGTGCCGGCATTATATGACGAGGCAGTGCAAAATTGATATGGTCTGATTATTTCTTGGCGCTTCCCATGTGGAAAATACAGAGCTTTCTCGTCCACAAAAGTAATTTCTCGCAGCAAGTACAGCGTGGACTGAGGATTCAAATACGACTTCTGTTTTCGATTGCGGTTGGCACGGTTAGTTTGTAAATTGAGTCAAAGTCGGTGGAGAGTGACATTTTTATAGTACAGAAAGTGTAGATTTGAAGACTAATAACACAAGACCAAATCTGTAGACTTCAGGTTCAGAGCTGCACTAGGAAGTAAGATTAACAGGTAGAACTCGTGTTTCCGAAATGGGGAGCCTGCTGCAGCAGACCATAGAACTATTAGTACCTGAACCAATAAGGAAAATGATTTAAGGATCGGATTAACGACCGGCCCTTTCATACTTTTCTGGATACACGATCCGATACTTACCTAATGGAGTAGCATGCAAGCCAAAGGCCATGATATCTCCCTGATCGACCACCTCTTTCTCTTTCTCCGTTGAGAACTCCAAAGTGACTGCCCCTGAATCTTCTTGGCCAATTACAACCAGATCACCTCTAACCGCCCAACATCGCCCCCTATAATCTGGAGGTAACCAAAGAAGACGCTGGTTGCCTCGGTATATCCACTCGCCTGCAAAGAAAATGTTTCCTGGGCGCTGTTGGCCAGGATTTTCAGAGCTCGAGAAGATACCGGGAAAGTCAAGGGTGCCTCGATCAGTTTCCAGAGTCTGGCCGTGCATAGTCGAAGGAGAAAGTTACAGCATTTATAAAATAAGTCGCATGATTTGTGAACTCTTTGATTAGCTGTGCTGACTCTATATTCCAGGTTCTGACCAGCGTGTGTTCAGAACCATATTTCGACCACTCAGACTGTAAGTTGATGGAAACAAGCTGCTTGCCATCAGGAAAAAAAGACGCGGTTACGACACGGACCCGAGGCAGTCAAGACTCGAAGCGTCGGGCAATCTTAAAGTCGAAGCTCAAATACTACAATCTTTACTCTACTAAAGTCGATAAAACTTTCCGACAATAAAATTTATGTATCTAAAAACTCTGAATTTTAAGTTCTAAGTGCTTGCTAAAATGAACAAACAAGTCTAAGCAAGCGTGGGCTGAGCTGAAAAGGTCGGCTTCATGGCCTGTGCGCTAAGATGTATTTTCTTCTTACCTCCACTTGTCTGCCTTACCCTCAGATGCACATCTCAAAGGCATTAATTCAAGGCCTTGAGAAAATTCGAGTGACACAAAAGCGGACCATAGAGAATCTCACAAGCAGTGAAATAGATGCGAAATTCTCAGCAGTTCCGAGATATTATTGAAATCTCAAGCGAAGTGTGAAAGCTGAAAGATAAAATGACATCCAGCCTTAAACTTCAATAGGAAGTTTGCATTTCCAATTCTGCGCAATATCCGGGTGGCCGGTCCCAACATATCTGGCCCTCGCAGGGTAAACACATAGAGGTCTCTGTCTTTTCACGCCTTCTCCGACATTATCATTCAAAAACTTTGTAGCAATAACCTCCTCGGGTGCCACTCCTTTTTCAACCCAATCCATCAATGCCAAAAGCATATCATGTTTTGAATCTTCAAAACCTGGAACACCATGGACAGTAATTCCAAGCTCAAATGCTTGGCCACCGCCTCCAAAATACCATGGCGCATCAACGACGCTTCCCAAGCAATGTTGCATACCCGGAACCAAATACAGTTTGTAAAAACTAGATACCTGAACACCTCTTGGAAGAAGTGTAGCCAACACTTGGTCATAGTAGTAGGTGCTCGTTCCGGGAGGGATAAGTCCGTCAGCCATTCCGTGGTAATGGATCAGTTTCCCTCCTGCAGCAGCGAACGCAGATATGTCAAAGTCATCTGCATTTACACTGCCGGGATCAAGTCTGTCTGCGAGTTGAACGGTGGCATATGAGAACACATCACTCCAGGATTGTGACCCGGTCGGGAATATTTGGAGGAAATTTTGCACCCATGACGTTCCGAGAGGAGAGAGTTGTCCTGTTGGAGCGAGTTTTCCGACAGATTGAGCTTCAGAGCCATAGTAAAAATGTGGGAATACAAAGGTGTCGTTTGCTTCGACCCAGTTGCTGTATATCTTTTGTAAAGTTCCAATCTGTGCACCTATTAAGCAAGAGCTTGTGTTTGAAGTCGGAGTGCAGAGTAAGGTCTGAGGTACAAACGTGCATGCTTCGGGGTTCGAAATGATTCCGTCTGTAAGCCCATCCTGTGGATCACATTGCTTTATCACTTCTTCAGCAATAACTGAAAAAAGTCCCGACGAGATGTGGTTTTCCCCATCCACAGGCAAATTCCAAAGACCAACCTCGATCGTCCAGGTATTCAGATGTGTCTGCCACCAAGTCGGTGCACCTGCAAGTACCCCGTCAAAATCCTCGGGAAACATTTGCACTTCTTTGAATCCCTGTCTTCCACCAGTTGAGCAAGCCGAGAAATAAGACCACTCGATACTCTTTCCATAATACTTCTCTATGACTTCCTTCGCCAAGACAACTGAGCCATGCATTGCTCTGTATCCCCAATCCGTCTGCGCTTCTGGATCGTTCAATGCCCAAGATGCGTCAATAGATGATGATAGATGACCTGTGTCAGTACTCATTGACGCAAAGCCTGATAGTGCTGAGGTCTCCATGTCGTTCCAGTTTATCCCGCCTCCAAATCCGCCATTACCGGAAGCGAGGAAGCGGGAATTCCAGTTCTGGGGTAGGAAGAGGCCGAAATTGAAAGAGGATGTATGCGAGGAGATGACGTTTATTGACAGAGCGCAGAGAGGTGGAAGACCAGTATCATTTGCCGGAAACTCTGGTGAAGGTTGAGAAAACGAGCCATTTGTATGGATGTAAGTAGCGTATGAGATTGTAGCATTTGGTGGAAGGAAGGCTGCAAATGCTGTGGTATTGCACTCAAAAGCTTGACTAATCACAGTGTAGACGGATATGAAAAGCAGGAGGGATGTTTGGAAATGCATGATGACAATTAGAAGTTGCTTGAAGATCTCAATATTATTTGGCCTTGGCAAAGATATTATATAATTCACTGTCAGCTTTAAAGGTAGCATTATTGGAAATTGTTGACTACTGCAGGGTGTTCTCCCGAGCCCCACGAGGCACAGCATGTCAGCTTGAAAGCGAAGCTGCAGGTCTGTTTGATATTGTCAAAGTATGGCAATGAGAGAATTGAGCGGCAAGGATTGTACTTTTTTTTGGGCATTTTGACCTAAAGTTGACAATGGAGCTGCAGCCAAGAGATTAAAGATCCAATCTAAGAAAATCTAACTTCTTAAAGGATTTATAAGTGAACATCCAACTAATCAAATTCAACCGGTAAATTGCTGACCTACTTACGTAATTAGGTGCTCTTACCAAGGAATTAGCAACTCATTGCTTACTACCCAAAGCAACCCTGCCTAGGTAGTTGTTCTACGGCAATAGCGGCACTGACGTAAGTCTAGAAGGTTAAGCTTTATGTGGCCATTGCGGGCAAAGGCTGCGCTCTTAGGAACGCTCATTTTACCATTGTAGAGAATTTCTAGAACAACGAAAGATATTTCGTATGTTTTGAAGTCAATAGACCCTGGTGCCGGTATCTTGCTCGCCTCCGCTTTCCATTATCGGGTAACATGCATGCCGCGTGACTCATGCCGATCGGAGCTTAGGTAAACCGGGGAACTGGCGTACAATAAATAGCAGGGAATAGTTGACAAGACCTTGGATATCGTAAAGAAAAAGTCGCTATTAATTAATACCAAAGCTCCGAAATGTCTAACACACCGGTCCCTCATACCCGTTCAGTTTCCTATTATGGAGGATCGTACGATGACTTGGGTACTCTATACAAGAGCCAGATGTACGTGGAACATTTGAAGCCAGTCGTGACCACAAAGACCTATCCAATTGTCTTGGTCCATGGAGGTGGCCAAAGTGGAACGGTGCGTTTCTGTCATTTGGCAACTTAGGAAACTAACAGTTCAAAGACTTGGTTAAACAAACCCGATGGTGGGATGGGATGGGCAAACTGGTTCTTGAAGGAAGGATATGAGGTTCATATCATTGATCAGCCTCATACTGGACGATCTCCTTTAAGCCAAGAGATTCTCGCTAATCCAAAAGTAATCAAATCATTACCCGCGAAAAATATTGAAAACAATTTCACACATACACGAGAAGGTGGTCGCTGGCCGCAAGCTCATCTTCATTCTCAATGGCCTGGGGTGATATAATCTTCTTTGTTTAAAAATTTGACTAATTCAGTCAGGCTGGGCAAAAAGGAGATCCGTACTTTGATGCCTACTTCGCTTCCACATCTCCAATGCTCTTGAAGACATCGGTGCAGGAGGAAGCACTTGTGACTGCTGGTATCGCTCTACTGGATAAGATTGGCCCAGCAATTATCCTCGGTCACTCTCAAGGTGGTCTCTCCGGCTGGTTATGGGCAAATGCTCGGCCTAGTCTTGTGAAAGCCCTGGTTCAAATTGAACCCAAGGGACCTCCATACCACGAAGAATTTCCCGGGGGCTTCGGAACTCGACTATGGGGTCTGACTAGTGTTCGAATGTGCTTTGATCCTCAACCTCCTTCGCCCTCCCCAGCTCTACTTGAAATGGTTCACATCCCTGCAACTTCACCAAACGAAGATGGTGGCTGGCTTCAGAAGGAACCAGCTAGGACTTTAACAAACTTACGGAAGATACCGATTCTTGTAGAGACTGGAGAGGCAAGTTACCATGCAAAATATGATCATTGGACTGTAAGGTTTCTTGAACAAGCAGGTTGTGAGGAGGTTGAGCATTTAAAGCTTGCTGATGTTGGAATTCATGGTAACGGCCATCTGCAAATGTGGGAGAAGAATAGTGATGATATTGTAGGAGTCCTTGAAAAGTGGATATCAAAAGCCACGAATTCGTAAACGGCCTTTAATCGAAGAGATTGTGCAAAGTATTGTTTGGGCTTAAAGATTTCGAAATAGGACTCGAGGCTGTGAATTGCTTGAACTTCTGCATGAGTAAAGGAATCTAGAATAGAAGATTAGCTTCAAGATTCACAGTTTGACATTGGACAACACTTCTTGAAATAAACATGACAGAAAGGGGAAACGGATTGAGTCACGTGCCTCGTCTAAAATCAAGGTCCGAGCGCCGATATGCTATCGCAATCCGTGAAATTCTTTGCTGCTCTTTAGATCCCTCCGCCTCGCAAGTGCAATGTTGTTTGGCAAAGTTGCCCAGCATGCCTTTCTTGATATATCGAGATGGCTTGAAATCAGCGGGGGAGCCGCATCAGGTGATATGTGGCAAATCTGACCCCACTTACCGCAACGGGTTCAGCTGGCATGTGGCTGAGCGAGATGCATGACTGCCTGCGAGCGGCCTCATGCACAAAACCTCAATCTCCAACACCTCATCATCTCCATCGTGAGGACCCTTCTGACCTCAACGTTTTCTCATTCTACTCCTCTTGGTCGCTCTGAGGACATTGATCTGTTTCTTACGGGGCTTTCGAGCTTCTTTCTCTACATCTGGTACGTTTGTTTCGTCCTTGTTGTTGCCTAAACATCTATGAGCCTTCCAGCCTTATTCACGTTTGTTCTTGATTCAGATCTTCCATCACTTTGGGAAGCTCAGAACTCTGCTGGGGATTCAAGACAGATCCTCTATTTGAATCTGGAACTCTTCAAAGGTACTTGTCCATCTCCCGGCTGCGCGTTTCCTCCAGCTGTCTTGGTGGGGGCTGTATCATTTGTGGCCTTTGCCTGGTGGGGTAGCATGTCAATTGCTCTTGTATACTCCGCAAAACCCCTTATATCTCCATGTTTCCACGTCTGATGTTTGTTTCCAATGCTCTTTGTACAACCAGGGGTGGACATTTAACTTCATTGTTTACTTCCAGTCCTTACCCCTTGTGTTTCAGTCTTTGACCATTGAAAACACAATTCATGTACTTTCATCATCTCTGAGACATTTTCTTTGACAACCAACCTGGTTTTACTCTGAACGGCAAAATCACCGTCTTGGAAGGCATAATCACATCATGTACATTCCACTGAACTATTAATTTACTTCTAGGCTCATGCTGACATCTTTAACTCTATTAGTAGCGACTTTGAACCCAACTCCCGGCTCATATTTGACCTGTGCGTGAACTCGGTGCTATGGATCCTATGGACGGACCAGATGGCTTGGCAGCATTGGAGCCAATTGCCAATGGCCAAAACAATTCTCCTTCTCCCGCCCCTCCTCCATTTTCTCAAAGTGGGTTTCTCATAAACTGGTCGTTTGACAAAGCTGACGGGTTCAAAGTTGAAGAGCGCGGTAATGTTATTCAACGACTCTACTCCAACTCATACGATTGGCCTGAGAGCAAAGAGGAACTTCGTCAGCGCGATCATAGTGCCGTTGAGTACTCAAAAGGAGAACTCAATCATGGTGACACTTTGGTTTTCGTTGATTTCCCTAATGGTGTCAAGGTTGTAGATTTTACGGGCTTTGAGCTTAAAACCCCTCATCGTGTTCACTCGGAAAATCTCCTCAAAACAGGTTCCCCTATTTTCAAGAAGATGTTGGAGCCGCTCTTGCAAGCCAGATTCCGTCGTCGTCGTGGCTTTGCTGCTACTTCAGGAGCTCAAGGAAAGCCACTACCAGTTGGAATTGAGTATGTTTTGGACCTTACTCCTCCAGATGAAGGTGATGATGCAACCATTCTCATTACCGACTTGAGCTGTTCTCGCGGTGTCCTTGCTTGGTTCACTTCTTGCCGAAGACTTCATGTCGCTACTACTATGGCTGGTGGTAGGGATGAGATTGTAGTCGACAGGGAGTTGTCGAATCCTGAACCTACCTCGCCAAATAAGAAAGCTTTTCATCTTAGCGGGTTTACTCCGTTCCAGACTACAGAGGATGACCTTACATCTCCATCCCAAAACTCCGAGTTTGCTACAGCTCTGGAGGGAAGTGATACAAACGCAGCCCTACAACAAGCACTGAAGGAGAGTAAGGAGGAATCCATACGCAAGGCAATTGAAGATGCTCGGAAGAGCGAAGACCAGAACGATGGAGTTGTTCTTCTTGACTATTGCCCTATTCGTCATAGAGCCGGTATTGAAAGACTCTTGCAGCTCATCGAGGGAAAGATCGCACGACTTGATTCTGCGCCTAAGATCTGGACCATCGTTATGTTGGCCAAGTTCTTTAAGTGTACTTCGGTTGTTGTAAGTTATGAATAACTCTTATCGTGATGGTTTGTTGACCTCTCCATAGAAGGACTATGTTACAACTTGGCTGTTCGCTGAGCCGAACTGCAAGTTCATCGAGATCTTGCCTGAAGCTGCTCTTCGAATTGGCTACGCCCTCGAGACCGAATCCATTACTCGTCGAGCATTCGCTATTCTTGTCTCCGAAGAAGCTATGCGAGTTGGCACTCCGTTGTACTTCAATTCCTTGTTGGATGATGTACAGAAGGCTCCGTACGAAAAGAAATTGTCACGATTCGGACGTATTCGAGAAACAGATAAGCTGGACGACGACATGATCAATACCATTCAACATGCTGGTCGAGCTTTCTCCACTCGGATTGAGTGTATTCTACAAGATCTTCTGAGCCCTGAACTCCGTTGGATTCAAGACCTTCCAGAGTATGAGAAATTGGATCGCCTCTCGAGATTTGCCAACAATTTGCCAGGCAAGCTTCCCAAGGCACTTGTTGTGGCTCAGCTTGGAACCACTCGCCTCAAGGTTCAGCTTTTGAATTATGTTCGAGGAAGATTGTATTCCTGTCTCGCTCAGCCATTGACCCTCCACCAATCTAGACTAGCCACTGAGCATCGAGATGCTGAACGATGGACTTCGACACCTCCAAGCATATTTGGCGTTTTGTACAATTCGCTCTCGGACTGTGAACGATCCATCTCCAAATTCCTCTGGTCCAATTTCCGTGACCAAGACTGGAGCCTTGATGTCTTCAGCGGCCTTGATATCGATACCGTAAACCCTTTCGATAACTTCCATGAACTGACTTACAATCTTGTAAATGCTCACAAGATCAAAAAGTCCTACATTACTGACCTCCACGCCGGCCAAAACGATTTCAACCGAGCCGTTATCAAGGCAATTCAAGACCATGACTACAACGATGGTGATTTTACCCAGGAGGCTTTCGTTCAATATCCTGGACCCGGACCCTCGCATGATCATCCCCTTTCTGGTGGCAAGACTCATAGTCCATTGGATATCTTCGGTACAAAGAAGCTCTTCTCTGCTCTTGTGGATGCTGACGGTTTCTACCCCACCCCTCCAGCTGACGGGTCTATCCCTGCTGACAGCCCATACTTTTGCTTATCTCGATTCCTCAAGCAAGTATCGGATCACATCCGTGAGATTGCTCGCACTTTGCTGTCCCGAGGCGACTGCGAGTTTGCCGAGTTGATTGATTCAATCACTTGTCTTACCGACAATGAGTACAAGTTCCTTCCACTCTGGGCTGGTGGTATGGATGATGGTACCGGTGGTGTTTTTGACGAGATGATTCCATCCGCTGATCGAGGTGGTCCCGTTGGTCCTGGACCTTCATACCATACCGGTTCGACCTTGAACTCCTGGGCTGGATCCGACATTGCCCCCGAGGACAGCTTCTCCGTCGTCGATACCGTCACTGATGGTGTCAATTCCAGTGTTCAAGTCGAAGACGGAAATCTCTCCCACGTCGACCGTAGAACCGTCATCTCTGAGGATGATTTCCCTGCCGATGTTGGGATGAAATCTGCTAATTCAGAGGGCACCTTGACTCCAGCAACCCTCAGCGATCATGATGAGGATTTCTTGGACGACGAGGATTATGATGACCTAGAACTCTACAATGAGTAGGTAAAATGGATATCTACATTCGTAGATGGTAATAATTGCATTGTTGGCGTCTGTTTATTAGCTAGATGATTGCTGATGATACCATGAGAAATGAGAAATTATGTCACCCGATTCCATTAGATCTGCATCTGATGAATTTGGTTCTGGCCAATGTTCCAGAAAGGCTCCATAAGTGTGATAATTTCGTCGAAAGAGAAATTCGAATACGGAAACTAGTATCATCTTGAAGATCTAGCCCATCTGAATGTTATGCAAACCATAAATGGCTTTGATTGATTAATTATACTTGCAGAAAATTCAAGTTTATTGTGATTACTTGCGCTATCTTGAGAAGACTAGAATCTCTGGATCAACTTGACTACCTATCTAAAAGTACAATCCACGCAAGCTTTCAACGCGCAAGCATCTTGAACCTGATATAAACCTTACCTTTCGAGAATTCAAGCCTTTTACTGAACGGACCAAGAATGCCACAGA
The DNA here is from genome assembly GCA_003988855.1 of Arachnopeziza araneosa. NCBI lineage: Eukaryota > Fungi > Ascomycota > Leotiomycetes > Helotiales > Arachnopezizaceae > Arachnopeziza > Arachnopeziza araneosa. The sequence goes on from QYAI01000112.1 coordinate 15,775, forward strand.
ATTTAAATCTGCAGAATTCCTGATCCTTCATTCTCACTTTTATCTTCAACGCCTTGGCAAGAGAATTGCATCCTCGACAGGCATTTGACCACTGCTAGTCGTCGAACTATCCTCTCAAACACCCTCTCGGAATCTGCGATGACCCAAATAGCAAAGCTGACGTCGCTCCCATCAGCCTAACCCCGCACCTCAGCCTCGTCTCCAAGGATGCCTGTTCCCCTCCTCTCCTACATAAGAAACAACTTTCCCTTCATCGCTCATGAGAATCATCCCAATCGCCCATTATGACCATTCCAGTTGTATACGTCAACGGAAAGAAGACCTTTACGGTTCTTGGTAACCTCTTCTCCTCACCTTAGCATCAATCACTCCACTGACCCAAGTAGAAAACCACCCTGAAGTCTTCAACACCCTCGCCCCCAAACTCGGACTCTCTCCCGACTTTGAATTCTACGATGTCTATTCCCTCACCGAAGCCTCGCTGCTGTCTCACATCCCACGACCCGTCCTTGCCCTCCTGGTTATAATCCCGCTCACGCCAGCCTGGGCCCAGGACCGGCAATCCGAAGACGAGCACCTCTCCGCGTACACAGGGAAAGGGCCACAGGAGCCGATCGTCTGGTTCAAGCAGACCATCGGGCACGCATGCGGCTCCATTGGCCTGATCCACTGCTTGATGAACGGCCCTGCAAAGGCACATGTCCTGCCCAACTCGACCCTCGCGAAACTACGGGAGGAGGCTATACCGCTGGGCATGGAAGAGAGGGCGCAGTTGCTGTACGATAGTCAGGAGTTGGAGGACGCGCATCAGGGTGTGGCCGAGATGGGAGACACGATTCCGCCTGATGCCGAGGGCGGAAACAAGACGGGACATTTCGTCGCGTTTGTGAAGGAGGAAGGGAGGTTGTGGGAGTTGGAAGGGAGCAGGAAGGGGCCATTGGATAGAGGGGCGCTGGGAGAGGAGGAGGATGTTTTGTCTGCTGAGGGAGTGAGGTTGGGGTTGGGAAGGCTGATTGATCTAGAGGAGGCTGCTGGAGGAGGGAATTTGAGGTTCAGCTGTATTGCTCTCGCGAAGAAGAACTGAGGATAGGCAATACTCTACCGTGTGGTGACGCTCCGCTGGCCCTCCGGGGGCCACTGCCGTGGCGGCCGTTCTTTTTCTCTCTCCTATATGTCCACAGCCAGCCTCCACGGCAGCGGAGCGTCACTCTCACCGACCTGCCCAAAACGGGCACAAGAGCAGTCTTTTCCCAGGCGACCGAGAACGAGCACGAAAACGACGGTAATATAAATGCCCCAAGCACGAGCCTGGAGGAAGGGCAGCACGCACAACGGGAACAGCGGCAGTGGCGCGCCCAGTGCAGCAGCACCAGCCCAAAAGAGCAAAAGGGTGCCCATTGGCGGGAGTTACGATGGCTGACCAAGCCCCGCCGCGATTACTCAGTGCTGCTCCATGGCATCGCAACACGCCGTCGTCGTCCACCCCCCTGCGGGCCATGAATCCAAAACCCCCATCTCAGGCACCATCGCCCGCACAGACAGGAAACGCCTACCTGCCGGCTGCGGTCGTCGTCGCACAGCAGCAGAGGGGAGGGGAGGGAAGCGCAAAATCAGTCAATCGTATATATAGCATTCCTGGCCCCGGCGCGCATGCAGCAGCCGGCCAGCAAGCCAGCCAGCCAGCCAGCCAGCCAGCCAGCCCCCATGTAGCACAGCGAGCAGCGAGCAGCGAGCAGCAAGCAACGAGCAGCAGCACCAGTCAGTGTCCCTCGCTGTCAGCTTACCTCCCTCCCAAACCCACTCGCCAACACAAATTATCATCGGCCGTTTACGCCCCACGCAGAAACGCTACGCTGTACCACGCGCCGTCGTCGTCGTCGGAATGGCCTGCTCGCTCGCTCGCTCGCTCACGCGCACTAGTAAGGAGCGGATCGAGACGAGCGTAGGGGACGCTGGGCTGGACTGGACGGGCACTGGACGGGCACCCTAGATATCTGCACTTTGGGCGGGGCCCCCGTGGCCTTGCCCCGGTCTGCTGCTCCTGACTCGTCGTCCCGTACGCTGAGGCGGGCCCTGGCCCTTCTAGAAGAGCCCGCATCCTCCTCCTCCTCCTCCTCCTCCGCGTCCTCGTCCTCGTCCTCGTCCTCGTCCTCGTCCTCCGTTTGAGGTGAGCTGAGGCACGCGGAGATTCCGCATTGATGACTGATTGCTGAGACGGGCCTGCTGCTTGAGATTGGGAACGAGATCGCTGTCGTGAGCGTCGTCATCGTTATACGTAGCTGCGATGGTGAGAGATGTGCCCTCCTCGGGCTATTTCTGTCCATGGTGAGGAGGAGGAGGGAGGGAGAATGTAGGAAGGGATTCCTTCTCACTGATTGACTGACTGATGGATTAATTGATTGATTGATTGACTGATGGATTGATTGATTGATTGACTGATGGATGGATGGATTGATTGACTGACTGATGGATGGATAGATGGATGGATTGATTGATTGATTGATTGATTGATTGATTGACTGACCGATGGATGACTGATTGTCTGATTGTCTGATTGATTGACTACCTACAACGATAACCACGACTACAGTACTTGCTGGGGTATAATCCAAACCAAACCAAACTACCTAGATCTAGTGCTCCCATTGCACTTGGCTTCATCTCCTGTGCTTCCATATCCCATGCCTCTACTCCATGCCTCTACTCCATGATCCTCTTCTCGCCAGCCAGCCCATGCTTGAAACTGGAAACGGGCTCCCTCCCATTCGGGCCTTTACCCTTCGTCGCCGTGACCTGAACCTGAACCCAACCTGATCCCATCCGACGCCAGATCCTAATGCAATGATGAATGCCATTACCCACGTCTCCGTATCCCATGCAGGCCTACCAGGGAATCACCATCTCCCGCCGCCGCTCCTCCCCGTTGAGACTGCCCTTCACGGGCTGCAGGCAGGAGACGCTGGCCTCGCGCCGGCCCTCGTCAAAGCTCATGTGGATGCAGCGCGCGGCGGCCCACTCGGGGACGTAGTCGCTCTTGGGCGTGTCGTCGGCCTCGAGATCGAGATACTCCTCCTCCACCTCGGCCAGCCAGCTCATGATCTTGCCCACCACGATGCCGTCACAGATGCCCTCCTTGCGCGGGCTGCGGAGCAGCAGCTCAATGGCCTGTTTCCGGAGGGCGCGGTGCCGGTAGACCCAGCCGATGGTCATGAGGGGCACGATGATCTGCATGTCGAAGACCTCGCTGCCCGTCTTCATGTCTGGTTCTTGTGCGAGGAGGATGCGGGCGATGTCGACGAGCTCTTCCAGTTCTGTTGTGAAGCGGCTGTTGTTGACCAAGGAGGAGTGGGAGTTGTTGCTAGCGATGGAGAGGTAGCCCGCTAACCAGTGCAGCCGGAGGGTGCTCGCGAGGAGGAAATCCCGCTGTGAGGCGCTCCGGCTCCGCGAGTGGTTGAGGAGTGGCCGGAATGCTGAATCCCACCTCTCGTACTCCTTCAGCGTGCCGACCCTCTCTTCAAACGTGGGGTCGACATCGAAGAAGAGACTCCCCTGCTCCCTCTCCTCGCCCATCGAGAACTGGTGGAGGTGCATGGTGCTCCGGAGCCAGTGCATGCTCCGCCGGATGACCAGCTCCAGAACGTGGCGCGCCTGCTCCAGGTCCCGGAACACGGATGGCATCTCGTCGATGTGCTCCTGTCCAAAGTGGCGGTACTGCTCGTGGGCCTCGCGGGTGCGGCCATCGGCATAGGTCATGACCTGGATCTCGAGGGCGGTAAAGGCGCGCAGGATGTCGTCTTCCACCACGTGGGGATTCTCGCTGCCGATGCGGGTGCGGAATTTGTTCCCTGGGGACGCACTCGCCTCGGCCGGCTTGTAGAAGGCGGATGTCCATTCTCGGATGAGGCGGAGGCCTGAGTAGACTTGGTTGACGGCCAGCTCGTGATATCCATGGTAGGACTCGAAACAGTAGAAGAGCAGGCAGGCGATGAGGGTGGTGCGGAGATCACAGAAACCACCGGCGACGTCGCGCCGGAGGAGACAGAGGGCTTTGCTGTATTGTCGAAATGCGTTATGATGACGTAGGGTCCCGACGGTATTCTCGGGCCATGGTGATGTCGAGGTGAGATCCAAGGTACCAATTGCGATTACTGCATGCCGTATCGAGGGTGAGTTTTCACAGGCTTGGAGCATGAGCCGGGTCCAGAGATCGGCCGTCAGCGAAGAGGATAATTGGTGCGAGGTGCGGGAACAGAAGGTCTGAAAGGCCTGATACTCGTACGGCGTCTGGAAGAGCATGCGCGTCGGCGAGGGATATAATTTGGGCGGGTGAGAGGGCGATGGACTGAGGGTTGGAGAATCCGACGTGGAGGATGCGGATGGGGAGAGCGGACTCTTGTCCTTGGGGACGAGGACTCGTGAGCCTTTGGTGGAAGCCGGTTTCAAGGGCGGTTTGTTGGAATAGCCATCACATTTGTGGCCGAAGCGTACACATCTCATGCAACTGGGTTTGGTCTCATCGCACTTGACGCGTCGGATCCTGAGCGGGTCAGTATGGGAGAGATGAGCGAGATGCAAGAGGAGACGAGAGTGAGATGTGAGTGAGATGCAAGAGGAGATGAGGGTAAGATGCAAAGATGAATGCGTGTGAGATGGGAGATGAAGATGAGTTTAGCCGTGTCGAGGATGAGATGGTGTTGTGAGGATGAGATGAAAGATGAATCCGGGTATGAGGCTGAACAACTCACTTGCACGTCTGACAACCCGTCTTCACCTTGGGCTTGCTCGCCCTCGTCTTCTTAATCTTCAGATCGGAATCCGTCTCTGGACTCTGGACCGGGCTCTGCAGGAATCGATCGTCCATGAAAGGGGCCGTCTGGGGGGCTGTGATCCAGCCCAAGCAACATCAACTCTCTCTCTCTCTCTCTCGGCGGTCAAGAGCAGGAGCGGCGTGCAAGAGTGGGCGCAACGACAGCCTTATATTCGGTGGGTTGTCTGTCTGTCTGTCTGTCTGTCTGTTTGTCAGTCAGTCTGTAGCCGGCATGAAGCTGACAGCATCAGACCGTGTGGACGGGATGTCAGTCTAACTCGCGAGTGAGAGCTGGTCCATAAATAATAAGCTCATGCCTCACGACCGGCCACCGGACAGGCATCCTATCGCATCGCAGCGTGGCGGTTCGCTTCGGGGAATTTGACGGACAGGGCTCTGTGACGACTGAGACGGCGGATGGGATCTTTTGAGGGTGGTGGTGGTGGTGGTGGTAGTGGTGGTGGTGGTAGTGGTGGTGGTGGTAGTGGTGGTGGTGGTATAGTGCTGTGGTGTGTTGTGTGGTGTGTGTTGTTGAGTGCGAGTGCGAGTCCGAGGGAGGGAGAGAAAGAGAGAAGAAAGTGGTGCCTACTGTACGGTAGAAGGTGAAAAGAGGCCCCCTTTCTTTAGGCTACCTACCTTCTTCTCCACCATCATCAAGATATCACCATCATCAAATATCCGCATCATCAAATATCCGCATCATCAAATATCCGCACCATAAATATCCCCATCATCAAATATCCCCATCATCAAATATCGCCATCATAAAAATATCACCATCATAAATCAAATCCATCATCATCCGTCGTAAAATATTACCACTTTCCCTAGGACTGCCCCCTTTGGGCCTTTAGGCCTTTTGGTCCTGACCTCAGTCCCTGCTAGGGCCTCTCTGGCTTGGCCCTGTTCGTCACCCTCACCCTCAGCCAACACCAACACCAACAAAACACCACCACCACCACCACCATCACAGGCACAGCACACTGAAGCATCAGCACTACCTCCCTCCCTCCCTCCCTCTTCCTCTCTGCACTTTGTGCCAAAAGCGTTTCCCTCCCCGGATCGCCGTAAGCGCTGACGGTCCCTCGACAGGGCATCGCTCATCCACCCAATCGAGCCGCGATTCTCGTATACAACGTAGGTCGGCGACAGGGGCTCTGCTCGCTCTACTCTCGACACCGACACGCTCCATTGCTGACGGAGCGTTGGATTGATAAACAAGACGCTCTCGCTATGTCCGATGGACTGCGCGAGGCTGCTTCGTATCCCGTCACCTATCACCAGGGCCGGATGAGCTGTCCAGGCCCCCCCCACCACGGCACGCATCACTGAGAAGAGAATCAAATAAGCTCAGAGAGGGATCGAGAGGATCGGATCTCGACTAGAGATGACAAGAGATCGTCCTGGGACCGGACTCCGAGACTGACAAACCACTCCCCCCCCCTTCGCACGATAATCTAAAGGGTCATGCTCGTCACTGTTGTTGCTGCTGCTGTTGGCGTCGTAAGATGGAAGAGGAAGGTCACGGCGCCGTGTTTTGATTTCATTCTCATGCTTTCTCTACTCTCTCGCCCTCTTCCTTCTGGCTTCGGTATTACCTCACGTGAGTAGGACCGACCAGCGCGACCCTCAACCCAGTTTCTGTTACAGTCAGGTCCAGCCGTCACATCCTCACTCATTCGTCAGCTCGTTTTCCTCTCTCTCTCTCACACACACACTCATTCGTCAGCTCGTTTTCCTCCCTCTCTCTCTCTCTCTTCCTCCCTCCCTCCCTCCCTACGTCAAAAGGGGAAGAGTTTCAACAAGAGAACCGTCAAACGACATGGCCTCCCCCTTCCCGCTTAGCCCCGAAGCCGATCGTCACACTAACCGGTTCAGGTGCGTGCAAACATCCCAGTGCTTGACGAAAGGAAAGAAAGCATCCCGTCCTGTATGTCCTGTAAATAAGCTGCCTACCTTGCACCTGCAGCCAGGTCAAATAAGGTATCCCGCGAGTGCACCTCAAACGAAGGAGTAACGTGCCGTCTCGATGTGAAGATGGAGCCCGCTCCTCTCTCTCTCCGCGCGCCCTCTCTCTCTCTCCGCGCGCCCTCTCCCATCACTATCACACAAAGCCATGGGAGAGCAATAGGCATTCCCCTTTTTCCCTCCCCTCCCCTCCCTCCCTCCCGCACCCGCCGCCATACGGACGTAAAAACAGGAGCATCATTTGGGACACGCCCACGCACCAGAAACACATGGCGAGATACGAGACTATCTCCCCATGCGGAAAGGCCGCCCTAGGCCTAGGAATCCCGATCACTTGGTTTGCCCACTCGTATTCCGATCAATCCCGGGGAAGGGGCTGCACCAACGTGCAAGAAAGGGAGATTAAGTTTGAGCCGTCGTTCGCCCCCCCATTTCACTAGTGTCGCTAGTCTGGTTGGGAACCTCTCTCTTTGCACTTTCCTATCATTCTATTATTCTATTATTCCATTATTCTATTATTCTATTATTCTATTATTTTTTATTTTTTTATTTTTTTATTTTCTTTACGAGCAGAGAGGTGTGGAGAATTTAGAGTCGCCGAGAGGTGAGACAAGGCCGCGATCTGACCATTCATCACAGCCGCCACCACCAACACAACCCAACCCAACCCAACCCACGAGTCGCGGAAGGAGAGCCGTCCCAGCTAGCCTTGGGAGCGATGGCGGAGACCCAACGTACCAAACACATGGGTCGCCGCCTCTCCTCGTACCTACTACCACCGAGTCACGGCAGCTCCTCGTGTCTCGGGGGGAAGCATGTTTCTGGTAAATGGTGATGATGCTGAATACAGTAGTAAACAGTATCTCTGACAACCGATGGCCGATGACCGTGGAAACCCGACTCGCCGACCGACTGCCCGGCGCCCCCACCACAGGAGAGGAGGATACTGGACGACGACGACGACGACGACGACGACGGGTCCCAAGAGATGAAGACGCTGCGCCGCCGCCGTAGCAGCAATGGACGGCCGCAAAGCCTCCCCCCGCCCTCGGACATGTTTCCTAGCTAGCCATGTTTTCCTCCCTCCCGTACCTACCGTCCGTATCTACCGTACTCACTTGCGCTGCCTGTACAAAGTACTCTCTCTGTCCGATGATGACGAGTCATGCCTGAAACAGAGTACAGTACAGGTCGAACCCTACCTCCCTCCCCATTGACTGACTGACTGACTGACTGACTGACTGACTGACTGACTGACTGACTGACTGACTGCTCGTACGGTCCCCGACTGGCCTGGCCAAAGCATCCTGACATGTCCTGTTCACCGCATGCAGGCGTCGTATATACGGTACTCGACCCCAGACCCAACCCAGACCCAACCCAAACCCCATCTGCGGCTGATATCGAGTGAGGATGTTGCCTGCCTGCCTCTGATACTGTAATCAGTAAGTATGAAATTTACCACTCCATCATCACCACCATTTACATCTCCACCTCCATCTAGTTCAACAAAACCTACTGCCTACAAAGAGCAGATGCATCAACAACGTAATACCCCATCACCAGCAGGCTCCCTCCGTCCATCCATCCACCCATTCATCGTCTACGCCATCGATCAATCGCGCTGCTTCCAAGCAAGCAAGCAAACCTCTAGGCACCCATCCATCGGTTCATCTATTCAGATGCACACACACCAAAAAAAAATACCCCCCAGACCAACACATCGTCCATGAGGATAATCATCTAGGCGCCCATTTGATTAAGCTTTGGCCATGGTCATGGCCAAGACATGCAGAGCATCGCGAGTTTGGTCCTCTCCGCGTGGCTCCTCTGCGTTGAGAGACGGCCTATAGACTGCGCTGGGGCCGGGGAGATCGCGTCAAGTGACAGTGTAATCAATATCCCACTTCCCTCTACAGGATCGAGATGATAAGGACGAAGAAGCTGCCTAGAAGAGAGACACTCGGCCCTCCATCCTCCCTGTGCATAAAGGAGCGGTAGTTAAGAGACAATTGGTAATATTATATATAAATGACCTATGAACATGATCCCCAGAAACGCCACCTTCCCGCTCGATGCAGATGCCGCAAACACCTTGTATCCAGAACTCCTCATGAGCGTTAGTCTGCTTTTATGGCGCTACATACTGTTAGTGAAGCTGACGTGGAAGGGCTGAAAGACTCACCCGTAGATTCTCCTCACAAATGCATATGCCGTCAGGAAGCCTACCGTCCCGGTCAAGAGCCCATACACTATACATGCAATGCCACTATAACTAAAGAACAAGAGGCTGCTAATGAATCCTTCGATATGCAGCTTGGTGAAATAATACCAGACGCAGTACATGAAGACCCAGATAGCACTGCCTCCACCAGCAAAGAAAGAATGCCACCACCAGTTGTAGTCTTCGGAACAGAGCTTGATGTAGATCGTCACGATGGTGACTTCGGCAATGGTGAGGATCAAGATGATAGATACGACGGACAAGAAGCCAAAGACGTAATAATACCCCGATTTGTCTTGCCAGAGAGATTGGAAGACGAAGAGGAGCTCAATGAAGATGACGGCAAATGGGATGAGCCCAGCCAGTAAGATGGAATGCGGTGACCGGATGTACCAGGCCTGAACCGGTACTTGTCTAGGAATGGTCGTCGTCTTGGTGGGGTGTTCCCAAGCACCGGTTCGGACGTAACCATACCAGGATCCAACATAAACTAGAGGGAGCTGAATGCACAGCCACAACATGATGATTGCAACGAGGGTGCCGAATGGTAGGGCTGTGGAGGAGGCTTGGGCCCATACGAACAGGTTGAGGATGAATACCAGAGCAAAGAGGAGACCGGGAAAGAGAAGTGCAGTAATGATGGTGTTCTTGCGCCAGTTGAGACCTCCAAAGGTTTTGTAGACACGTCCAGAAAAATATCCAGAGAAGACGCCTGCAAAGACAAAGAGTCCTACTCCCACAGAGACAAACCCGCCGCGGAAAGACGGGTTCAAGATTCCAAGGCTGCTGAGGAAGAGGAGGCCAACAGCCATGAAGACCAGCTGCATACCCGAACCGATGAGAGGCGCAAGCAGGTAGCCACATGCAGGAGCACGAAACACGTCCCCGTGGAGCAGCTTCCATCCCGTCACGTCTTCCAATGGTTCTTCGTCCGATGAGACATCCGCGTCATTCTCTGTATCCACAACTTGTTCGAGCAATCCAGAACCAATCTTGTCACCGGTTTTGGGCGTTCTGGATCCGCTTCCTGGTCGTGACTTTCGCTTCTCTCTCAATTTCCCGCCCTCGATAGCTGAGTCCTTGTATGTCTTGATATCTCCTCTGATGGTCCTTGCCAAGATCATAGCCACAATTGCGCTCAGAAGTCCTGAAATGATCAGCGAGTTGATGATGGCCAGCCAATGGATCCGGGAGCCCGCCTCTTGATTTACAAAGTAGAGATCCCATCGATGTGACCACTCAATCTTATCATCCTCTCGCCAGTACACCGAGTACGAATATGGAATATCGAGGGTAGCTCCATCATCGATATCCAACTCTCTCTCAGGGGGGTGATAAGACGATTGCGGGTCAAATTGCGAAGAGATTTCAGTGCCGTTCGGAGGTAGATATAACTCGAAAGCAGAATCTACCTCGTCTATATCTGCGGGACAGCCATCTGCTTCTCTCTTTCCAGCTCCAATGCTCTTTGTATAGACCTCAAATCCTACCACAACTTTTCCACCTCTGTCTCCATCTCTTCCATGCGCTTTGCGGTATCGGATGATAATTGTAAAGTGGTTATTCAGATAATATCTCGATCTGCCATTCCCTGGAACAATATCCTTATAACCAAGTTTGAATCCTGCAGCGTAGTATTTGCGCGACCTGTCCACAGTGACGAAACTTGTTGCTCCTGGAAGATTGTCCACGATCCATTCTGTCACATAACCATCCTTGACCATCTGCTTTGCGTTCTTGAGACCCTGTCGGCTGACAGTCTGCGTACAGAGGGATTTACACTCTTGATCCTGCCCCATTACAAGCTCAATGTCGGATTGGGTAATTCGGTCTCCGCGTAGGACCTCGCCCAGATTGAGTGAGATGGTCTGGCCGCTGAGAAGAGAGGAACCAGCATGGTGTGCTCCTGTAGGTGGGCAAACAAATGGGAGGTCGTAGTACGCATATTGAAGCTGGGTATTATCGGAGTACACCTTATTCACGAGGAGAGGAATAGCTTCGTTGTCTTTGTAGCTCTTTATCGAATATCCTAGGAGAATCAGCTTGCTTTCTGTCTATCTAGACACTGCAGAGCTCACCTGGTATGTAGAACGCCTGTGTATACGTAATGAGAATCGTGAAGAAAAGGAAAAGCCTCCCAAGCCGTAATCGAGAGCCCGCCGCCATGTTGTCTGTGTCAAATCATCCAGTTCGTACGCTCGTCGCGATATCCTCACTGACTCTCCAACGACCCCCAAAAGCTATCTGCCGATCGTGAACCTTCTTGTATATCCAGAAAGTGGCTAAAAATTGCTTCGTGGGACTTTTGCCGGCTGATAGGAGAAAGGGGATCTCGGATGATGGATTCGCTGGTAACGAGCGTAATTGGCACAGAGTACCGAGGGAATAAGCACTTAACAGGAGTGATTAAGTGACGCGTTTGAGGATTCGAGATGTTATCCAAGCACGGTCTTGTCCCAACTGAGCCAGTAATCAGATTGGACTTTGAATGTTTGTCGTACAAAGCTTAAAGAAGGGTTGCGTTGCGTGTCGTTTCTGCAGATGGGGTGGCTTTTTGGCCAGGGGCTATCTTCGATCTGCTTCAGGCTGGACGGGAGACGGGACATCATCTGAGACAGGGGCTCGGCACGTGATACCATATGTTTTCAAGAGATGGGTAGATTTTCATGAGTTGAATTTTAAGGTAACTGCTAGTGTTTAAAGTTGATTCCCAGAACTATTGTTTATCGGTTCAAATTTTCTCCAGTTCCAAGGCACAAAAGAAAATATTGTAGACGAGCTTGGAAATATTGTAAGTGCCCAGGTTTGAATTCTAATCGTATGTCAAGACACTAAATGTAGGGTAAGTGTACTAGTTCGCGGCACACTCTCTTTTCATTTTGGAGCGGATAAACGCAATATATGATTGAATTGCGGTAAGGAAAATTCGGGCTTTGTTTACTGTTCCACATCATTGAACCTCGTGTCTTGAAAGAATCTAGATGTCAACGTCAAGAATAGGAGGACGTAGATACAATATCCAGCCTAATTTCTAAACTTCTCTTTTTTACTAAGCTCACTAAGAAATGTGACATCCCAAGTCAAAAGCAGCACCATCGCGAGTATCGTAAATTACACAAGTACAGTTGTCTGAGGTACCCGATCTTGATATTGAGAATCGCAGGATTGAGTTACACATCTCGAAGGATTGACATAGTTTGTAAGACTGATTGTTTAGTAGCCCAAATGCATGTGCTTCGACACTTGAACTTAAGCGGCCAGAATCAGAGCACTTTGTTCACGTTGGTATTGAGAACAATCTCTCTGATATAACTTTGTATGAAATGCAATTATTTTTATGATTTCAAAAATCTCAGATTATCTACATAAACCAGGTGTAGAAGCCAAGTACTTCATAGAAGTTATCTTATGGTTTATTTGTTGCCTTCAGTCCTTCTCTTCTAATAAATGTCTGTGAGTCCAATACTTAGTGGAATAAGGAAACTATGTTCTGAGACCTTGGCTAGCGACTTCAGCAAGTTGAGCCACCGTCAAGTAGAGAATCTACCTTGCTGCTTGTCTAATTGGCCTCTATTGGCGGTTATCGTGAGGCTTGCGCTGCGCCATTGTGATTGACTAAAGCTCAGTCCCACTACTCAGCCTAGCCTACAATAAATATATGTCACTCAGATGCTGTACCAAAATATTCTTTAGCCAATTTCGAGTTCGCGCATAGTTTACAGATAGCAATTTTCCTTTTTCATAATATCTGTCAAATGAATTCTCATCAATCCAGGAGTTTGCCACGGCCTCTTCAATGGCTTAACTTCAGTACTGCTTCCTATGTATATTTCATCCAATAATGCGACAGCTAACAGCTCAAGCAGCGGCGCCAAGTTCTGATACTCAATCAATTTACGAATATAAGGATATTTCCTCTCTCCCAGTGCCAGTCAGCCGTCTCCTGACGCGCCTGATGCTTATATCCAAAGACATTGACAATCAAATTGTCCACGATATTGACAGAGATTCGTATGGTAAGCCTTTGGATGAACGAGCTGTGGAAGAATATCAAACTGCTTTATCGAAGGGAAAGGGATCATCAGATGTCGCACGGGCTTTCTTGAAAGTTGACCAAACCCGCATAGCCCTTCGCCAAAAGAGTTTGATCGCAATGAGATTGTTGGCATGAAGGAACAATTAAAACGCCATGAGAGCGAATCGATATTCTCTTATCTGAGCGATCATTCTCTTCTCAAGCACTGGGTCGACCAATTTTCCATCATGGTACAGGATTTTAGCAAAGACTTAGCTGAATACTCCTATAACCACTATGTACAGAGGGAAGGTGAAATACTGTATAAGAGTAGACAATTCTTGACCAAATATGAAGATATGTCCGCAAATTACGAGGCACTGGTAACATATTTGGAAACCAACCGGTGTTGTCTACCGGTCGAAATTGAATCAGGAGTTGCAGACAGATTGCATACCCTAGAATCATTTATTGATTCAATAGAACACACCAGGAAAACGGGATACGGGGATACACCTAAAGGCAGGAATATGAATCAAGATGAAAATTTGGATCAGTAAGAAACAGGGAGCTTTGCATAAGTTGATACACTAATGATTTCTCTGGATAGATTTCTACGTCGGCGCAGGGAGAAAACTTCGGCACCCAGAAGTTAGAATCTCCTTGCCAACTCTTCAGATATTAACCTATACTTACAAAAGCTTGATAGGCGTAATAATGGAGCCTCTTCCTATGAGTAGGCATCCTATGCCCAAGTGGATTAGTGGGGCCGTTGTGAGGGATCTGTTGTATTAAGTTTTGTTTCCCACGCTAATAAAACTTCAGGAAACCTCAATGATCATTGCCATCTTCTGTATTTGTATAGTTCTAGCAACAGCATTTGAAGTAGCTGCTTTTGTCAAAGTCCCACCAGAGAACTCCTCAGGATCTGCGAGCTCTCCAGGCTTCTTTTCGGCTTCTCAACAATTCGTGTGGTCAATCCTAGGACTCTATCTTACCATTATTCCCGCATTGGGAACCAAATATTTTACACAACGTTTCGGCTTCTGGACGTGGGCTTTCACTGGAACCTCTACATTTTTTGCTATTGCGTCTTTGATATTCTATTTCACCATCTCCCCAGCAGCGTGCGAAATAGCCGGTTTTGCAGCAAACGCCGCTCAGGCCTTTGTCGTGCTTCAATTAATTCAAGGCGTTAGAACGATCCCTATGAATGAAAAGAGCGAGTAAAGATTATGTAAAGGCGCATTATGATGTCTTGGTATCCGTAGAAATTGGAGGATGAGTGATATTTGGTTGCTCTGAAAGATTGCTTACTTAGAATTTTGTCCATAATCAAGTCGCATGATTGATGAATTAAACTATTTCAAAACTATCTCGAAGATGTTTCAAGTCTTTTTTTCTCAAATCTTCTTAAATTCAGACTTCACTCTTCCTTCCTTCTTAGCCCCCATTCTGATTCATCTCCATATGAAGCATTCAGCACATTCCCTCTACCTTTTAACGCTTAGAGAAGAATCGACATTCTTCCCACAAGGATCAAGCTGATACTTTCACTTGATCACTATCTCACGTTGAATCAATTGTTGATTCAAAACTCTCCTTTAACATAGCGCTATGCCATCATCCTCACCGCTGTCAAGTCCACCAGCCACCCGCTTACGAGTTAAGAAGCCAATATCTTACGTGCTAGCGTGGCCAGAACTTCGGGAGCGCGGATCACCTTCGTCTTCGTCTTCCTCCCTATCCACTTCATCATCACGATCCAGATCGCCGGCCCCATCTCTATCCTCACTTCTTCCACAATCTTACACTACTTCATCCGACCACGACAACGTGCACGAATCTGATTCCAAGGCGGAAATCATGCCCCCGAGAGGCCCAAAGACTAGCAAGAGAGCGGCTAAGAATCGAACTCGAGAATTTGAAGACGATTCTGAAGCTGATTCTGTAGCCGATTCTGAAGCCAAACCCCCAAATAAGAAGATGAAGATCCAAAAGGGCAGAAGAGCAAAAAAGGCAGACTTTGAAGACGAGGAGTTTGAATGCGAATGCACTTCAGTTTTAAATCACAAAAGCAAACTCGAATGTGAGCGCAAGAAGCAAGTTTCAAAACATATGGAAATCAGCACCAGGGAAGTAGTGCTCAGAACATTCATCTTTGAAAAAAACTGATTGGGTGATAGTATTATGATCACTTCCCAAAAAATGGTTGTTGTTCACGTAGGCGATGCGGATGAGAAACAAACATTTGTGGTGTATCGAGATTTGCTGATGCTTCATTCTGGACTCTTCCGGGAGCTTTTATCTGAGAAATCTGAAGAGAAGAAGACCACCAGAGACACGAAGATAACAGAGGTGAAGAAAGATGCTTGGGAAATAACTTACGATAGTTTCTACCTCACTTCCGCTAGGGGACTTCTAACGGCCTCGAGCTCTTGCACTGTCGGAAAGAGCGAGTTTCCTCAGAAAACGACTTCGCTTGGTGAAAGCGACGAAAAGTCCGAAATCAAAGCTTTGCCATCCGTCCAGCAGAAAGTAAACGAAGAGGAGAACTGGAAAAATCAACCAATGCAATGCATCACACTCCCTGATATCCAGCCCGTCCAATTTGCCAACTTTCTATCCTGGCTTTATACCGGCTCTTTGATCTCTCTCCTCTCAGACCTGATCGCTGAAGGTTGCACTGATGACCGTTTCGAGAAACTCTATATCATTGGCGGAGAGCTCATTGCACCTTCATTCCAGAACCACCTCATGAACAGTCTGTGTGAGTGTGAAGCAGAGAAGGTAGAGAGTTGGGCGAATCCGTCGACCGTAGGAGATTTATGGAAGATGAGCGCGGCCCTAGGAGATGAAGTTGGGAAGGTTTCGAAGCTGTTGAAATTCCTAGCAGCTTGTTTGGCTGCTGCTAGCATTTTTGAGACGTTTGCCGAGGAAAATGAAAAGTGCAAGAAGTGGAAGAAATTATTCTCTGAAAATCCAGATATCACATTTGCTGTGCTGCAAGCTACCTCTTCTAAATGGAATAGCAGCAAACCATGGGATGAGAAATACAGAGCAGATTTCATGATTGAAGAGCAGACTGTAGAGGAAAGATGGCAACAGCTGATTCTGTCGAATAGAACGGAGAAGGATATCAGGACAGCTGCAGAGAGAGGAGATGTTAGGGCGAGATTGGAGTTGGCGCATTTGAAAAGAGAAACAGGCACTGGAGATGATGAAGACGATGAAGATGATGAATAAACAGTAGTGAGACAGTGAAAGTGGATGGGAGGGGGAAAACTGGAGATGAGGAATTGAACGGGCCCCTCACGAAACAAAATTCCGAATTAGCATCAATTAGTCTAGATCTTTGTTAAGGAATAAAATAAAATTTATCCTAACCTGTATCCAGTGTATCCAGAGCTGAAAATAACAGACTCAAGTTCCGCGTAAGATTAAGAGGAGCGGAACACTACGAGGTTTAAATGTATTCTATTGTTAAGTTAAAATATATATCGTTTCGTTGTATTCAAACTCTGGTCTTAAAGCAAGAGCTAAATGGAAGATCTTAATCTAATGAGAACCTAGATTCTAGCTGTGAAATATTTCAAGACCTTACTACTGAGAATTCTCTCATTTTTTCAAAGGCTACATATAACTTGATAATCCGGACGTGAGTCTATAACTTTCATTCTCGCTATTTAGGGTTCAAGTGATTTTAAGCAGATGTCAAATTATTACAAATATCCCTCTCTTCTCAACTCCTACTCCATCAGCCTTCCCAACTTCCACAACAAAAACCACAATCCACCAAACAACTAAACTCCCCACTAATCTACACTATGTCTTCACCTACACCGCAACCCCGACCACAAAGAATCAAATGCCGACCTAGCCCGTCTCGCTACATTGAATCGTCTCCATCTAGATCCGGATCCGTCTCAACATCAACATCAACAACCTTTTGTCCATTCCCTCGAACCATGGCAGGATTAAAACGACCGCCACCAACGGCCAAGAAAGCCACATCCAAAGTTAAGAAGGCAAAGAAGGCAAAGAAGGCAAAGAAAACAAGGAAAGAATATTCCTGTGGTGAAGGTCATAAGAGTGAAGCCGAATGTGAATGGGCTGAGCGACAGGCGGTTCATGCGGAAATCAGTGGGGCGTATGTATATCCCTTTTTTTTTAACGCCGTTTCGCATTGAATGTTGAGAAATCGAAGAGATGAAGAGAGCAATAGAAGAAAGGAGAAGAGAGATGAAGCTTATATAAACAGGCTGACTTTCACAGTGTCATGTTAGGGTCCCAGGGAGTGGTCAAAGTTGTGGTCGGGAGTGAAGAGACTGAGCAGGTTTTTTGGGTGCACAAAGAGTTGTTGGTGTTGCATTCGGCGTTGTTTAAAAGGACTCTGGGAGATATGAAGGCTGAGAGTAGTGATGAGGGTCAGGGTAGTGAAAGCGAAGGGGAGAAAGCTGTTGCGAGGCAGAGTTTGAAAAGAGTTGTGAAGAGAGAGAAGAAAGTGGTGAAGAGAGAGGCAACCGTTTCGCTCTTTGTCAAAGGAGAGAAATTCTCCACGAAGGAGTCACCTTTTTCGTGGAATTCATACTCCACCCCTATGGATTCCCTCAAACGATCCTCGACCTCCAACCCTCCATCAAGGCGTCAGTCCAGAGCTGCAGCACCATCACCAATCCAACCAGACCTCGCAGTCCTATCAGCCTCCTCAGAAATCATCCCAATGATCACCATGCGAGGCATCGACCCAGTTCTCTTCGCCGACTTCACCAACTGGCTCTACACAGGCGACCTGTGGAACCCCTTCTCAAACATGGAAGAGGAATTTCCAGAGCTTGTACCGACGTACGATATAATCTCTCTTTACCTCCTTGGAGAGAAGTTACTCTCGATATCGTTCCGGAATATCATGCTGGAGAATATACGCCGAGCCGGATCGGTGGTTGTTGCCGACTCGCGGGAGATGCGTCGAGTTTGGGAGCTTACGGCGGATGAGACCGTTGGGGGTAATGGCATGCTTCGCAAGTTTGTTGCTTCATGTGTCGCGGCACAGAATCCTTTTGAGAATCATGCTCCTGGGACAGCAGAGAGAAAGGAGTGGGAAAAGTTGTTTATCGAATTACCTGAGATATCACTTGCTGTTCATCAAGCTGCCGGCTCTCGATGGCATAGAACGGACCCATGGGATGATGAATATCGGAATGACTTTATGGTGGAAGAAGAGGATCTTGAGAAGCGGTGGGAGGAAATGATTTTGTAGAATAAGATAAAGCATGATGTTGCGAGAAGAGCTGCGGCTGGGCTGGTGAAAGCAAAACTGGGACTTGCGCACTTGTGGAGAGACAGAAATGTGAGGGAAATCGCCGACTCCAACGATGATTCATAATTTAGACGGGGCATCCATGGATCAATATCTGCTAACGGAAGAGATCTCGCATACGCAACCGCGCTGATGAGTAGGTTGGAGCTTTCCAGATATTAAGATCTCCAAAGTAGGACATGCACAGACAATGTTCAAAGGCCAACGACTTTGACAAGCAATTGGTCACTTCTCAGATGCATATATTTATTCATCCTCTATTTAGAGTGTTTCCAGAGCCCCTACAAAAGTTAGCGTTATAGCGATGATTAAAAAAATAAACTTACTTTGGATTTGCTTCTACATACTCGTCCCATTCCCTAGCTTTCATTATTTCCTCATCTGCTTTCTCCAAATTATCTTCATCTGGCTCAGGACTTAACCCACTTGCTTCTCCACCTCCTTCAATGATTCCACCTCTAGCCTTTTCTTCTTCTAGGTACTCGTCGATTGTCATTGTTGGCAGGTTATGACCCGATCTAAACACTCCATCCTTGACCGTCTTCCTACTGTCGAGTAATGTGAACGGCCTCAACGGCTTACCACCGGAATTCAATATCGGGCCCGTATTTGTTAAAGCAGACAACCTATCCCGAATATCCAGGCGGTCAGAATATCCTCCATTTTTATCCTCTAAACCCATTCGTTCTCTATAATCCCGCTCGAGAGTTTCAACGCCTTGTGGTGGGGTAGGGGGTCTCATAGCCAATACTTCAAGTTCACGATTGAGGGATTCGAGAGATTGAAAAGTATTATGGGTGGCGAGTGAGGCGTTGGCTAACAGGAGCTCACGAACTGCATCGTCGTCATTGTGGAGGTAGGAGGGATTTTGCGAGAGGAACTGTTGGGATTAGTAACCTTCTCATAACTTGTGCTTTTATCAACCGCAATCAAAATACCTCTAGCTTCTTCTTCAGCTCCTTCTCGAGCTTGAAATTAGCGATTTTTGCCGCTCGCCGGGCATTGGGATCTGTAGTTGAAATTGTAGAGAAGATAGTTGGGGATTCGGTATAGTCCTTGTAGAGCTTCTTATCAGACGTATTTAAGATTTCGTAATGGTCTAGTAGACTCAGATACTGCTCGAAAGCTTCCCGTGCCTTGTTAATGATAGCTTTTCGATCCTTGTGGGAGACTCGAAGGATCAGTTCGGCGAGGCGATAGTTAATGAGGAGATATCTTTCTTCCTATCAGCAAACCTTGTCAGAGCTGCAAACTACAGTAGACTCACTGTAGATCACTAGAAGTAAGGTCTTCAAGACTCTCATTTGGACTGAAGAGAGAAAGACGGTCTGCGAGCTTCAGACAGTCTTCATACGTCGCGATGGCGGCAGCGAGATTTTGTTGATAAGTTGTCGTGTTGCTGTCCCACGAAGACTCCAGCTCCTTTCGCTGCTTCTCCGCCGAGGCAAATAGAGATTTGATACTTTGTTCTGACATTGTGTCGAGTTTGTCGATGTGTATGAAGCTCTTGGAGGGGCAATATTTTGAAGACTAGGATCGGCCCGAGGATTTCCCGCTCCGAGACACTGTTATCGACTATCGCGTCTCCCTAATTCTCATGTACACTCATTCACACACATAATATGATACCCGTCGCGAGATCAATTGAGAATCCATTGGCCCCAAAGGGAGTTGAACTTCAAATTCTTGTACATTCCACCATCCTATGTCATCTGTCTGCTTGATCTTTGTTTCTCTCTTCCTCGGGCGTGCGGTGTTTGTTGTTTGCTATGGCAGATTACCTGCAGGACCTCAGCGAGCTGGTTGAGGATCCTCTCGTGGAAGCTTTGTACCCAAGCCCTAAACTAATTGAAACCAGGCTACTTCAAGAAGGCGAGGAAAGTCTTCTTGATCTTTCTCCCGGCCCAGTCATTTCCTCGCTGGCGTTTCTATCCAGCGAATTGCAGGCAACGCTTGAATCTCTGCAAGGCTGCAACTTCACCCTACCAAACCCAAGTTCAAGTGAGGCTGAACAGAAAGCTGATCAGTTTACCACTAAACAAACAGACACAAAGCAGAAAGAGAATTGGCATCCTCAGGTTTACAAAACGAGTCCTGGCAAAAAGAGAGCAACTCTTCAAAACTCAACGCTACTACTTCCTGTTACTATCACCTCCACCAAGCCAGAGGCCTCATTGGAAGATCATCTGGATGCAATCAAGAGAATTTCTTCTCCATCTCTAGCGATTCTAGCTTTGGAGCCCACGACCTCATCTGAACCTGACATCAGTGATGTTGAGATCGTTTCTCAGGCACTGACTCTATCTAGTCCATCTTCCCTTCCTGATTCCACCAAACCCCTCCTTCTCGACCAAGGTGTTACTGATCAAGCCCTCCCTCCGCCAACTACTTTACATCTCAATAAATCTCACAACATTCCACTTGATCAACGCAGCCCCCGTTCTTCTTCCACCGATCACTCAAGTTTTCGGCAGCTGTGGTTGATGGCTGGCCCAAAGAGAGCGCATTCCCCCGCGGTGGCGGAATCTCAATCGAAGCAGCAACGAATTGGATCCCCAATTCCTTCCAAGATGGCTTTACCACCAATTGGAGATGACCATCAAGCTCCTGTTCTCGCGACCCGAACCACTGAAGCTGTCATTGCGGACCTAAAAGGATTCGCACTCTCTTCTTCCACCTTCTCTTCCAAACAAAATCCCTCCCATATTAGCCATCACTTGGACGTCGCCACCACTCACTCTACAGATCTGCCGGAGCTGTCATTTGACGAACAGCAACCGCCTAAGCATCCAGAGGTTAATGACCCAGATCAGGACGAAGATGACTCTGAAGATGAACCTGAAGCAGTACCCAAACCCCGCAAGATCACTGAACGCAAGCGTAAGCAAAATGCTGTTGCTGATAGCTTCATGAACGCGTACAATTTGAAGATTGCAAAGGAGGCTAACACGGTCCGACCCGAGGACGAGTCACAGCAGTCCACACGATGGCTCATCCATCAGTCCGAGAATCGAAAGATCATCTCCTCTCCGCGTGAGTATCAAGTTGAGCTCTTTAATAGAGCTTTGGAAAGAAACATCATTGCTGTTCTTGATACAGGTTTGTTTCTTAGTCTTCGTCAAGAGAGTGCTAACCATTCAAGGCTCTGGTAAGACTCTGATTGCTGTCTTGTTGTTGAGACATATTCTCGCTCAAGAATTAGAGGACAGAGCAATGGGGAAGCACCGACGTATCTCTTTCTTCTTGGTAAGCTCCAAGTTCCAAAGTCATGATCTAAAGCTGACTTGAGCAGGTTGATTCCGTTCAACTTGTCTTTCAGCAACATGCTGTCCTTAAAACTAATCTCGATTACTCTATGAATATGTTTTATGGTGCACAGGGTTGCGACCTGTGGAGCAAAGGCTTGTGGCAAAAGCATTTTTCGGAGAACATGGTGATTGTTTGTACAGCAGAGGTGCTTCGTCAATGTCTTCACCATTCCTTCATCACTATCGATCAAATTAATCTTCTCATCTTCGATGAAGCTCATCATGCTAAGAAGGATCACCCTTACGCCCGCATAATCAAGGACTTTTATGCGCAACAACCCACTGGTTCACTTGTACCAAAGATCTTCGGCATGACTGCATCCCCAATCGATGCTCGGGTTGACGTCAAAAAGGCTGCTGCGGAACTTGAGGGTATTTTGAACTGTGAAATTGCAACTGCAGAGGATGCGAGCTTGCTGAAGTATGCTGATAATAATACGGAGACTCGAACGGAAGACGTCGCTAGATATGCCACTTTGGGTCCGAGATTTGAAACTCCTCTGTACAAGGAGATGCTCTCTCGGTTCAAGGCCAATCCCATCCTAAACAAACCTTTGCAGTGGTCTAAGGAGGCATCCAGAGAACTTGGAGCATGGTGTTCTGATCGACTTTGGCAATCTTGTTTTGGTGAGCAAGAAGTATTGAAATTGCTTGCGAAGACTGAACGCCAATACCATACAAAGAAAGTTCAAGCTCCTCTCGCCATCCTTGAAAAGAGCAAGTCTCTCATTATGGAAGCTAGAAATATCGTCAAGGCACATAACTTTGAGCCTCCGGATTTTGAGGAGGATGCAAAAGTTTCCAGCAATCTCTCATCGAAAGTTCTTTTACTTATCTCATACCTGCGACGTCGATTTGAACGTCCGACTCAAGACAAGTGTATTGTCTTCGTCCAGCGAAGATATACAGCCCTCATACTTGCTGAATTATTCTCCCATTCAGCCATCAAGACCCTATACCTCTCCGTTGGATCTTTGATTGGCACCAGCGTTGGCAATGTGGGCGATTTGAATTTCTCTTTCCATGAACAAACCCTCACGATGCGTGACTTTCGAACGGGCAAGATCAATTGTCTCTTTGCAACATCAGTGGCTGAAGAAGGTCTCGACGTTCCTGAATGTAACTTGATTATTCGATTTGACTTATACACTACTCTCATCCAGTACATTCAATCTCGAGGCCGGGCTCGTCAAGCAAACTCTAAATACATTCATATGTATGAGGACAGAAACCAGGAGCAGATGCAAATGATCAAGGAGGTTCGGAAAAATGAAAACATTTTGAAGGAATTTTGCAAAGCTCTTCCAGCAGATCGAAAGTTGATGGGCAACAGCTTTGATATGGACTATTTTCTGTCGAAAGAAAAATCAAATCGAGTTCTCACCATTTCGTCGACGGGCGCTAAATTGAACTACAAGATAAGCCTGACTGTGTTGGCGAACTTTGTCGATAAGCTACCTCGTAACCAAGAGACCAACGTTCAACCAGAATACATCATGACCATTCTGAACAAAAAATTTGTTTGCGAGGCAATTCTTCCAGAGAACTCTCCCATTCGAGGAGCTGTAGGTCATCCTGCGAATACCAAACAGGTTGCAAAGTGCTCTGCAGCATTCGAAACCTGCGTGAAGCTTGTCAGTGGAAAGTACTTGGACGAACACCTTCTTCCCATATTCACAAAAAAGCTTCCTGCCATGCGAAATGCGGTGCTAGCTGTTGACTCGAAGAAGAGAGAAGCTTATGATATGAAGGTCAAACCAAAGATGTGGTCTATCGGTGGCATCCCTGAGAAGCTCTTTGTCACTATCCTACGCCTTGAAAATCCAGGCGCTATCGGCCGCATATCACAACCTTTGGCCATATTGACCAGGTCTCTACTGCCAAAACTTCCCGCATTCTTTCTTCATTTTGGCAATGATCAGCACTCATCGGTTGAGTGCGTGACACTCTCTGAACCTCTCTGGGTTTCGCCTGAGGTGATTAAGCAGATAGACACCTTCACTCGGTCTCTATTTGATGACGTTTTCAGCAAGCTATACGAATCTGATGTATCAAAGATGCCCTACTTTTTGGTTCCAATTGATTCTGAGGCTACCCTTCAATGTGTCTCAAATGCTTCCAGGATCATTGACTGGAAAATTCTAGAGGCTGTTGAAGAATGGCAGTACAGGTGGAGCGAGACCTACTGGGACAACAAAGCATGGCAGACGGAGTCGGATGTGTCTTTATCTGACAAGTTTATAGTCGATCCCTATGATGGATCGCGAAAGCTATGGTCTGTTGGAGTCACTAACGAACATAAGCCCTTGGACCCCGTTCCAGCTGGTATGGCTCCTCGTAAGGGGACCCGTAAGAACAATGATAATATTATGGAATATAGCTGTAGCTTATGGGCCAAGGCGAGAGCTCGACGCACGTTCGATCCGGACCAACGTGTTTTTGAGGCTGAGTATATTTCTCTACGCCGAAATCTTCTAGATGAGTTTGAAAAGTCGGAAGAAGAAACTCCGAAGAAGTGTTTCATTATTTTGGAGCCACTTAAGATATCTCCTGTTAGTTGTTGGTTCTAAGCCTGGTCATTGCTAATTTAAATAGCTTCCTGCAACCGTTGTCGCCATGGCATATGTATTCCCGGCTATTATCCATCGCATAGAGTCTTATATTATTGCTTTGGAGGCATGCGAAATGCTTCATCTTGATATCCGTCCGGACTTGGCATTGGAAGCTGTTACTAAGGATTCAGACAACACAGACGAGCATGACGCGGAGAAGATCAACTTTCAACGTGGAATGGGAAATAATTATGAGCGTCTTGAGTTCCTTGGCGATTGTTTCTTAAAGATGGCTACTTCCATCTCCTTGTTTGGTATCAAGCCAGAGAGCGACGAATATGAGTATCACGTTGAACGTATGTTGCTAATTTGCAACAAGAATCTCAAGAATGTCGCTGTTAAACTTAAACTCTACGAGTTTATCCGCTCAAATGGATTCGGTCGTCGAGCTTGGTATCCCGAAGGTCTTGTCTTGCTAAAAGGAAAGACAAAAGCAGCACCGAATTCTCATAAGCTTGGGGATAAGACAATTGCCGATGTCAGCGAAGCACTAATTGGCGCCGCTCTGCTCAGCCATTATGAATCCAAGAGCATGGATTGCGCTGTCAGAGCCGTCTCAGAACTGGTCTCTGCGGAGAATCACAAAATCACTAAATTCTCTGATTACTACAAACTGTACCAAAAGCCCAAGTATCAAACTGCGCTTACTACCGAGGAACAAAAGCATGTAGCAGCTTCGGTGGAGCAAGAGGGCCATTACCGCTTCAAGTATCCGCGCTTATTGCAATCAGCCTTCACTCATCCTTCGTACCCATATTCCTGGGGACATATTCCTAGTTATCAACGTCTTGAGTTTTTGGGAGACTCTTTGCTTGATATGGTTTGTGTCAACTATCTTTTCCATAACTTCCCCGACAAGGATCCTCAATGGCTGACTGAGCACAAAATGGCAATGGTTTCGAATCAGTTCTTGGGCGCTCTTTGCGTACATCTGGGATTTCATCGTCACCTTCGTCTCTTCAATCCAGCTTTTCAGAAGCAGATTACTGATTATGAAACTGATATAATCGAGGCTCGACATCAAGTCGAGCAAGATGCTGTTCGACTTGGAAAATCCCCTGTAGATTGCATGCCCGATTATTGGACCTCCGTCAGCCAGCCGCCAAAGTGTCTACCTGATATCATCGAGGCTTATATTGGTGCCATCTTTGTCGACTCCGAGTTTGACTACTCTGAGGTAGAACGCTTCTTTGAGATGCATATCAAGTGGTACTTCAATGATATGTCGATCTACGATACCTACGCCAATAAGCACCCTACAACATTCCTGACCAATTTCTTACAGACCAACATGGGCTGTATGGATTGGAGCCTGACAACTCGAGAAATTCCAAGCATTGATGGAAGTAAGCCTCTTGTCGTTGCGATGCTTGTTCTCCATGGCAAAGTCGTTGCCCATACTCATGCTGAGACCTCCCGTCATGCAAAAGTAAATGCAGCGAAGCAAGCTGTGAGAAAGTTAGAAGGTTTAGGCTTACCAGATTTTCGAGATCGATATTGTTGTAATTGCAAGCTGGAGGACTTGCAGGATGCGGAGGAAATGGAGCATTTACATGGCACTGCAATTTGAGTGAATAAAACATTGAGTCCGACTTACGAATGGATCCTAGATGGCCTTGATACGTCTATCAAGAAAATTGCTCGCTTGTTTGTTGCTTTGGCGTTGCTGGGTTATGAAACATGGGTCATAAGTGGGCAGAATAGAGACTTATGAATGATGGTATTGCTAGATGCTGCAGATAACCGATAGAGAGTCTCAAGGTAATTCTTTCATTCATGTAGAATAATGATGTGTTAGTGCTCTTCAAGTGAGATTACCCTTTGACAATTTTTCTCAAATTTCCAAAATTTCTCAGTTGCCTAAACTAAAACTAAAGTAACTTGTCCCTCGCTTCTAAGTGCATATTTGAAGAATGGTGGTTTATTGTCCAACAGAGCCGACTAAAACTCTCCTATATCTCAAGCATCGTTTACGAAATCTAGGTGATGTTGATTGCGGATGAGTTATCACTTACGGGTCTTATAGAATTTTTTTTACTACTGCTTTTGAGACGGATATAGTACTAGCTTGTATTGTGTTGCGTTGGCTAGGTTGGTGTCATCTGGATACATTGGAGGTGTGAAGTTTTGTAGACACTTTCAGCTGTGAAAGGGCTGAGTATGAAGAGGAGAGTTTTGCTGGATATCAAAGGATACGAATAGATGAGATGAGATGTTCTGCTCATGCGTGCCGAGAATTGGGGGATGTATCTTGTCTAGGCGCGAGCGGAGCTTTTGTGCTTGTGGCTGTCTTGACGGGTGACTACTGGTTGGGGTGTGTTGGTTTGGGGTACGGAATGGTGGTAGTGTGATTCTATTTACATTGGGGTGGGCGTGGATAGAAGTGGAGGAGACTAAAGAGAGATGGGAGGTGGGTAATTTGAAGAGATAGGGAGGATCTTCACATGAGTAGCTTTGAGAAATTGTTGCAGGTGGTGTTGTGAATATGATACTGGAGGAACTATATTGTGGAGAAGCATGAAAGTGGAAAGGTATTTATCTTTGTTATGTCTAATTCAGTTATTGATTGAGGTCTGTGACTAGCCTGAAATGCCTTCTTCTTAAATGGCTTGAGCAAAGACTTGTTGATCAAAGCTGTTTATTATCAATCTCGCAGGCTATATCGCAGCAAAAATGTGGACGTATGAAACGTATCTTCACTTTTGCCTAAAGCTTCTTGCGCTGATTCTTCATGTACCGAATATGTCTTTCGAGGACTGTTGATCGAATATCGAGCTTATCAATGGCGAATGTCTCTTTGAGATTCATTAGGTTACATGCACTGTGGAATGCATATATCTTGAGGCCGCTCAA
The DNA here is from genome assembly GCA_003988855.1 of Arachnopeziza araneosa. Taxonomy (NCBI): domain Eukaryota; kingdom Fungi; phylum Ascomycota; class Leotiomycetes; order Helotiales; family Arachnopezizaceae; genus Arachnopeziza; species Arachnopeziza araneosa. The sequence continues at coordinate 42,882 of QYAI01000112.1, forward strand.
ACGTTCTGAAAAGCTTGATATACTGAGCTTCGCCGAATTGGCGGTTGCTAGTCCATTGATGGATGAATACAAACCGCATCGTTCAAGTTCCTGTAGGAAAGTACCGTAGACATACACACTGCAATCGTTCAACCCTAACTTACACTGTATTGGGCCTTTCTTTGAGTATGGAGCTAGGAGAGACTGAACTTTATCTCGGATCTTATTTATGATCTGTAATCTAACAGAAAAGCAGATTTCTAATTGCAGGTTTCAGTAAGTTGGCAGTACGGAATCAATACTACTTACCCTCAAGGCCTGGAGGCCATATCTCGTACTGCAGTGATTGAGGATTAGTGGTAGCTGTGTCTTGTGTCGTGTCCATGATTTCAAGTTTGAGTAATATCATTTGTGATATCTTTTGAAACTCTTCTTCATTCCCAAATACAAGAGCTACCCATGATCTCTGAAGTAGTTGGCTGGTGGTTAATTTGGTAAATTTCGAGTGTTCGCTCAGCCATGCTTTCAGCCAAGGCTTCAAGAGGTGAACACAGTCGTATTTATCACAGATAATGGCAATTCCAGAAAGTTCATCTAGCGAGAGGGTATTAGGGACCTTGTTTAGTTGAAGGTGAACGATTCGAAGTAATATCAAGAGAGCTCGTCCATTATCCTCGCTGAAGTCAACCTCTGCGACGACTTCTTCCGAACGAGTCTGTTTCTTTCGATTACGGCCATCTTCTGGCGTCAAATCCTCTCTCACCACCTTTGGTAGTCTCCCCCATGGCTCATAGAAAAATTTCTTCCAGACTGGGCTGGCAATTGCCATCGCGTGAGGAGATACCATTCCGATGATGCGTTCACCGTCATACGTCGCGATCAGACGTACGCCGTCACTGTCGAATACGAAAGGATGAGAAGTGGTGATTGGCCAAGTTGAAGACATCGTCTGGAAGTGAGATGTAGACTTTCGGCTTTTGTGGGCGCACCGCTGAAGAAATCATGCACTTATTGAAAAGTTGATCTTCTTGAAAAAGGTGAGGATGGGTAATTATTGGCGCTGTGGTCAAAGGAGTTTGAGGTTGATAGATCGAAGGAGCCGAGAATGCTCTTTTAAATTCATCAATGCAAAACTGATGCTGATGAATTCTTTGTTGACATCCGCACGCCTTCCATTCTCGCTGAGTGGACTGACTGTCTTGACTTCGAGTTCAAGCAGAACAAACATCTTTCTCGAATCAGCACAGAACTTCCACCAACTTTAATGAATCCTTCGATATTCTAAAGACCATTGTATCTCTATGGGCGTGACTGCTTGCTTTGGTTTCGTTCATAGACTCTCGTCGGGAGTCTAGGCTGGGGAGAATTTAAAGTCTTGTTCGCCCTCAGAGAGTTGACAATACTGGATCAGATTTGGTGTACTTCTTGAAATGGATGAACACTGAACCACCAAGACTGATCCTCTCTCTGCCCGCGCAAAAGCCAATTGACGCATCTGACGTGACTAATGGTCATGATGAGATTCAACCTTTGAAATTCCCAAAAAGAAGTTCATCACTAGATTCAATTGTGATTGAGGAACCTTTTAGACGATTTACAGGATTTGTGGCTATCATGCAATTAGCATCTTACGTTAGGAGCACATTGTTGACCCTCAGCATATTGAGTGGCTTTTTGATCAATTCAAATATGGTTTGTCCGAGTATATAGCCTTCAAGTTTCAACTCGGGCAGGTGCAACCACGCGTGAACTGAGGTCATTACACTTTCTTAGTCTTGGCCCGCTTGCAACTTCTCATTTCAGAAGCCATATACTTACTTCTCTTCCATACACTCGTTATTTATGCTACCTTAACAGCACACGCGAAACATCGTTCATCCAGTCTGTCCGTATTGCTCTACAAATATTCTACAATATCTTATCTTATCAATATGTGTTGCTGCAAAAGGAAAAAGACCAATGCAGCAGAGGCTTCCAGCCTCGATGCAGAAAATAGCAGTCGACAAATACAATTGCCGCCTGTTCCAAGTATCAAAGTTGACAAACCTCCGAAAGAACGAGTCACTCCATTGGCTTTTCTTCTTTGTTCTATAGCATCAATTGGTGGTTTCATGTTCGGATACGAGTCTGGCCAAATCTCTGGTATTGAGAGCTTCCCGCATCCATTTCCCCATTCTGACAACTATGCAGGTTTTTTGGAGATGCCTGACTTCTGCCAACGATTTGCCATCTTTAATCTCGTTACAGGTTGTGAATTCTCGGATATTCATCAAGGCACAATTGTTGGGTTGCTTTGCATCGGAACCCTCGTTGGTTGTCTCGCCAGTGGATTCATCTGCGATAAAATCGGCCGTCGATACACGATATCCTCATCTGCCTTCTTCTACATCATCGGCGTCATGATTGAAATTACAAGTGATGAACGTTGGATCCAGTTTGCCATGGGTCGAATGGTTGCAGGCATGGGAATTGGCGCTCTCAGTACCAGTGTTCCTATGTACCAATCGGAAAGTGTTCCCAAGGGTATCCGAGGTGCAATGGTCAGCTCGTATCAACTACTAATTACGTTGGGTATCTTCTCAGCATATATGGTGTGTTATTGAAACGGTTGTTGAGAAGGACCAAGCTGATTCTCGCAGATCAATTTCGGAACTTCGAAACTCCAAGGCGATATTCAGTGGAGACTTCCAAACGGCCTCTCAGCACTCTGGGCAGTCATTCTTGGAATTGGTATTTTATTTCTTCCAGAGTCCCCTCGCTATGCATACCGTGTCGGCCGCATCGACGAAGCTCGCAAGAATATGGGTCGCCTTTATGGTTGTAACCCCTTCGCAGCTTCTATCGAAGAGGAGATTCGAGAAATTGAAGAAAAACTTCAAACTGAACGTGCAAGTGGTAATCACCCTTGGTATGAAGTATTTACTGGTCCACGAATGCTCTATCGTACACTTCTAGGAATGGTTCTTCAAGCTGGTCAACAACTTACCGGCGCAAATTTCTTCTTCTACTACGGCACAGTCATTTTCAAGTCAACCGGTATCAGCGATTCCTATAAAACTTCAATCATTCTTGGGTCTGTCAATGTCGCAGCTACAATTGTTGGCATCTGGATAGTCAAGAATTGTGGACGTCGTGCCAGTCTAATGGTCGGTGCTGCCTGGATGTTCATGTGCTTCATGGTGTACTCCTTTGTCGGTTCACTTATGCTCAACCAAGAATACCCTGGGGAAACTCCCGTTGCAGGAAAAATTCTTATCGTATTTACGTGCCTCTTCATTATCGCTTTCGCCACCACTTGGGGCCCTCTTGTCTGGACTATCGTTAGTGAACTCTATCCTGCCCGCTATCGTGCTGTCGCTATGGCTCTCGCAACTTCTTCCAACTGGCTTTTCAACTTCTTGATTTCATTTTGCACTAGTTTCATCACAAACAAGCTTCATTACTGGTATGGTCTTGTCTTCGGTACTTGCTGCTTTGTCCTCTTCTGGGTGGTTTTCTTTTTCTTGATTGAGTCTAAAGATCGCAGTCTCGAAGAGATTGATACCATGTACCTTCTTCATGTCAACCCAATAACGAGTGCGAATTGGACCCCTCAAGATATTGCAAAAGAAAGTACCAGTGGCGCGACAACGGGTGGTCAGTCTCTGATATCGGCTGGTTTGACTCTTCCGGAGGCTGGATTAGGCGGAGATGGTTTATTGTTGAATGGAGAGAGTAGTTCGCCAGAGAGTCAAGCATAGTGGAGGTTTGTCAAAGGCTTGGCTTATTACAGCGAAAGGCCGGCGTTTCATTGATTTAATTATTATCCATTATCTACTGATCGTGGAATTGGGTAGTGATAGCCTTTTATGGCTTGCGGGAAAGTAATAAGAGGTACAAAGATAGTACCTTCGTAGCATTCAATGAAAAGAATTTTCGGGTTCTATGTTAGCGTCCACTAGTCTTTGATGCTCTTCTCACAGGGGAGCTGTTAAATCGCTTGTCATAAATCCTCAAACTATTTCCTTTTTTAATGATGTATTTCTCTCAGGGAATAGCTCACTATCCACGCAATTGTTTTCTGTATAAACTCGCGAGGAAGAACTTTGAAGTCTTCGCCCTGGTCCGTATTGTTGCTCCGACCCGCTAAGCTAACAGTGCCAAGTTGCACTCTCTATCAAGCTTTTCTCTCCTTGGTTCACTGACCGAACCTCGTCAACAGGATGTTATTTTATCCTCCTATCTCTCACGAGTAAAAGCAGAGCAGTCTTATAAATTTCGAACCCGGGCTTCTCGCTTAAACCACCCTTAGGACATCCTTCTTCTAGACTACTTGTATTTGGCGCATTGCTTTCGCTAAGATGATAATTATTCACTGCTTATATTTTTAAAAACCTCTTTGCCGAGAAGGGGCCAGTTTCAATTGATTGGTTGCATCATCATCAGCTAGTTCTGTAATGACTTCGTATCCATGTCTGGTGTCGTTTATGAATAGGGTTGTGATTATTTTTGTATTATGTAGAATTTTCCTTCCGTGAAACATGTTCTCAACATATGGGAGTGGGGTGTACTTAGCTCGATCAATCTGATAAATTTGGCGCAAAGCTTTTGACTCTAATAAGTCAACGTTTCAAACTTCTGTTCCATTCGGAAACTTGAATTTCCAGCATCGGATCCCCTGAGCCCGACATGATTAATGGGTTGTAAGTCTTCATTCTCAAGTGCGAATATAAATCCTGTAGAATTGATTCTGTACAGGATGTTATACGACGGGAATGTTTGCACTTCCTGACCCGATGTCTCTCGTGAGCAGCGTCGCCTTGCTTAGGCTCGGCTCAGGCTTGCTCCGGCCTGCTCACCCTATTCAAACGCTTACTAGAAATCATCAACTTTTAACAAGGGGCCCGAAAAGGCTCCTTTTCCCTTAGCTAGGGATCTTAAATGTTTACATTGCGCTGGCCAGGCTCAATAGGAATCTGTAGCGTACCAGCACCTACTTCTAGACCTCGTGAGGCTATTAATGATAGACGCAAGGCAATAACGCTTCAATAACCACAACCTAGCTTTCTAGCCCCCAGTGCTCGGTCTTTCGGGACCCAAATGGCGGAAAGTGATATATGCCTGTGTGTTTGCTGAAATCGAGCCGATATTGCTCCACACCTTTGATGCTTGGCTGTAGAGGGAGGATTTGGGATTCTACTATCGAATCAAAGGCTGGAGTGTTGTTACGCTCTATATTGTGTTGGCTGGTGTGAAGTTGGAAGCTGGACGATGCGAGAGATTTTGTACATCTTCCAACAGTTCGGCAGGGGAATTTCTCGAAGCGAGATTGCATGCTCCCCCATTTTTAGAATGGCAAGTCATCTCATGAAACTTTCTTGATAGAAATATAACGTTCTAACTATCACGTACATTTCACTTAACTTTACAGCTAACCAAGTTAGTCATCCAAGCTCTGCTAGTGGAGGTAAAAACGTACTTTTTGACCTGTCGTAACTATTAATTCACGCCTGAACAATAGGACTGATAATCTTCTCTCTGCATTATTGTCCCAGTTCCTCTCTCAACTCCACCGACAGCGCGGCTAATTGTATAAAGGTTGCGTTTTAGGTTTTGTCCCCCAGTACAGCACTAGAACTCCCTTGGTTCTTTCGTTCTCGAAGAAGATACGTTCCTAAAGCTTGGTATCTAAAAGTGAAGGCGCTGGGAGATTTCTTTTGCGGGAATTGAGCCAGAGAGTATTTTTGATGTTTGTAAGCGGGTTACACATGTCTTGGCATTCCATAATTGACATCGCGTGTGACTATGGTGCTATCATATTTCCGATTTGGTGGATTTGTAAGCGTTTTGTCGGGTATGAGGGAGGGAGGGAGAGGATCCCAGGTTCCATGGAGAACTGCAAGCGTGATAAAAAATTCCAGTTCCAGTCGTGATGGAAGGTTGTAATCAGGTCCAATATTACCCGAGCTAATTATGGGTTGGAGGAAGCCCTCCTAGTGGGCAATTGATTTTGTCGCTACGTGTCTCTGCATGCATTCGAGCGGCCCGCTCACGAGCCATCTTATCAGGTCGCAACACAGAGCTGCCTCCGTATGATGTTGTAGTTCAATTGGCAACAATGAGCAATCTCTGCGAATATTGCCAGCAAATTCCTTTTTCCGCTCTTAGGTGTCCTACTGCAATTGAGATCCGTGAAGTTCGTCATGCGCAGAGGAATAGGCTACCGAGTTTCCGCAGCCTACACTTCCGCACCAGCCTCACTAAAGACCGTAATAACAAGCCTACGGAAACATCTGTACCTCTTGGACCTATTGCCAGGATTCTCCGTTATGTCGGACCGTGTGAGCTTTGCCACCTATTTGGTACTATCATTAAGCAACGAGGGACCAGATACTTGCACGGAAGACCTATACCTGAGGATGACGACAACATTTTGATCGAAGCAGCTATCGATAAGGAATATTATGCCTATGTCAGCGAGTCTATTAGGGACATCGGTTCAAGTTCACCTGATGGCCTGACCTTGTTACGACGACTTAGCCTGAGAGTGATTTACAAGAAGGACACGGTTATTGACAGCGTGCTTATCGAGAACTGGAAGACTCTGGCATTCTACAATAAGGTGCTACAGATCTGTCATCCAGATGACTTTGCGCCATCTAGCCATCCTCAAGCAATGATACAGGCAGAGCACGAGTCGAATTCTTCGAGAATGCTGTTTCGAGGCAGAATGCGACCTGATGTTGTTGACATAGATCTTTTGCGTCAGTGGATGAGAATTTGTGAAACAGACCACGACATTACTTGTTGCTCTGACGAAGAGTTCTCGATTAACAATTCTCGGTGAGTGACAATCAATGCCTGCAGGGTGTTCGTCCCAATACTGACAGATATTAGAGCGACCTCTGTCAAACTCGTCCGTTTCATCGACGTTGAAAAAAATTGTCTTCGCGTCTTGCGAGATGTTGATCTTACGAAGCTACCCAACAGATATGCTGCTCTGAGCTATGTCTGGGGAAATGCGGTGCAGGTCAAACTCGACAGATACAACGAGATGAGTCTGCAAGTTAAAGACTCCCTACTAAAATTCAAACTACCACACACAATTTCAGATGCCATACATCTAACTCGACTGTTGGCCATCAAATTTTTGTGGGTTGACGTCCTCTGCATTTGCCAGGGCCAGACCGACTTTGACCTCAGAGACAGACAAGATCAACTAAACAACATGGGAAACATATACCACGAGGCTTCAGTGACTATTATTGCAGCTTGTGGTGATAATGCAAACGCTGGTTTGTCGGGCCTCCATCCTCATACGCGAAACCTTCATCAAAAGTCGGTAACTGTTATTCCGCCCAACGAAGACCTTGATGATCCTGGCTTAGCCGTCGTGTCGACCTGCAATTACTGTCCGGTGTGGACTGGCTTCGAAGCTATTCATGAACCTCATGACGATGAGATCGATTTGAGTATATGGGCTACACGCACATGGACAGTTCAAGAGCGTTGCTTATCTCGTCGTTGTCTTGTTTTCACCAAAGGGCAAGTGTTCTGGGTGTGTGATGGAGCTCTCTTCTGCGAAGAATCCCATTTCGAACCACCAAAAATATATGAGCGGGATTCTACGGATACGCCCCTGCGTATAGAGCTATGGAATGATGGGGGCACTACACTAGCTTTCAAAACCATCGATGGACCATTATCCAGGTTGACTGTTACTCGCCAGACGTTCTGGCAAAAATACAGCAGGCTGGTGGAATCTTATTCTAGCACGCAGATGTCCTTCTCTGGAGATGTATTTGATGCTTTTCAGGGTATTGCAGAAGCTTTGGGTCGCATCTCCGGCGAGCAATTCCATTGGGGCCATCCCAAATCTCGCTTCCGCGTTTCCTTGGCGTGGAGCTCTCCCGCATATTACTACAAGCTGCATCGCCGCACCGAGAAGACAACTCTGCCGATGACCTCGTTGAAAACGCGCGTCAATCTCCCAAGCTGGTCGTGGATGGGCTGGATGGGTCCGGTCAACGTTATTGTTGGGGACGATAAATTTGAAACGTGAGTGTGTATTTCACGATTCTCTATCCCACTGGGCCTGGATCTTATCTACACCTAACACATTTTCATCATAGTGAAACTCTCAACTTCTTGTGTTTCTTTCACCAGAGTTACCCCCTTCGTATTATTCCAGTCGCTGGTAGTAATAGATTGGACGAACAATACTCCGGCACGCCGATCGAAAAGCCGGATTCTGGGAGAAAGAAGGGAACGCTGCTTAGTCAGAATGAAAATGGCGGTAACATCACCTGGAATGACATTCAAAAGCATCATCCAGACTTGACAGAATCTAGACTAAGAACTGTGCCGGATGGACATGTTCTTTTTTTTTGGTCGTCTTCAGCATTCCTCATTGTCGAGAGACCCGAACATACTGGCTCGGAAGCCGAGAAAATTGCAATTTACGGCTCACCAGTATTGTCACCTGAATTATCGGGCATAGATGCGACGAATGGAATTGTGAAGACGCCCAAGGCAGCTGTGAAGTCGATGGGGGGGCTTTTAGTGGGGACCGTGGACAGGATGGACGAAGAACATTGGAATTCATTGCCGAGCCCCTCGGGTCTCCAAGAATTTGTTGTCATCGGGCGAAACGAGGTTCAAGAGATGGCAGAAGTCTATCCGCCTTATGTTATAGCCTTGCAGATCCGTTGGGAGAGCGGTATTGCTTATCGGGTGAATATCGCCGAGATCAAGGAATTGGATTGGATGAAGGCCCAGCCGACCTGGAAAATGTTCCCACTCATGTAGAGCGTTTCCTTGCTAATCTAGACAATGATAACTCTTCTATACAAGCCCAAAAGACTGCTAATTACTTATTGTTTAGAGCAAGCATGGTGATGCGGCCAAGACTTCCGCCCTCCCAGCTCCGGTTCGGGGTTTTGGGGGTCGGTCTTGGACTTTCTCTTGGTCTCATCTCTTTAAAGTTTCGGGGCAATCCTGCTCATCGGAATTCTTCTCGTCTGAAGTCCCTGGCCTCCCTGTAAGTTGTATACGATGTCGACATATGGTTCTTGCAACGTTGAAAAATGCCTCTTCAACATGGATAGCGCGCTCGGCTTAGGTTTGCTCACCCATGTCTCAGGCTAAAGCAGCAATTTCTCAGGTCCAGGGACGGAAATGGAAAATGCTATGAGAACATTCCCATGCGAGATTTGCTGTTTACTACGTAGTATTAGAATTTGAAGTAGGTTTTTGGCGCCTTGTATCTAGTTTATGCATGAGCTAATATTATGGAATGCCTTTACGTTAGGGGAAAACTTTCTCCACAAACACAATAACTGCTCCATTGAAACGAAATAACATTTCTGAACCAGAGATAGTTACATGTGGCCAGCAATAAGCCACAGCCCATTATCCAAAGTCAAGTCATATCCCGCATCTTTATCCCATCCAGATGCATATCCTGACGTATTCAAACTCCACTTCGACACCGTTGACTTCGTTCCAATGCTACATCCGGTTAAATGCAGTGGGGTCCGGACGCCGTTTTGAACCTTCCAGATGACCTTACAGCTCCAGCAGAAATCCGTCTTACATTTCTTGCAGGTGAAATGGCCACATCCTTGGTTGCGCTCAATCTTGTTTCCACAGCCTGCTTTTGGGCATTTCTTCGTCGTCCGCGCGATTTCACGTTTGGTGCCAGCTTCATTCTCACGGGCTTTAAACTGTGCTTCTTTCGTTCGTTGACCTCTATTTGCAAAGGCCTTCAGTGCAGATTGGCGTTGCTGTACTTTTGTTTTCTGTTTTAAAGCGTCGATTGCGAGAAGATGTTCACAGAGATCTGAGGCGTCAGAACATATATAGCAATGCCTCGTCTGGCATTTCAGACAGTGCCATTCAGGACTACTTTCTGAAAACCACTTCATCAGCGGAAGAGTCAATCACTTGCAAGAAAACTCACCTCCAGGACCATGAATCTGCCCGTGTCCACAACCGCCGTGGCTACACCAACGAAAATTCGCATTTCGAGTCAAAGCTTCACTTGCGAGTTTCTTGACGTAACTAAAACCGCTTATCAGCATCTCAAACTCCTGAATTGAGGAGAATCCAAGCTAACATTTTGAAGACTTCTTGTTCTACCACTGGCCGAATCGTTTCTTTCGGGACCGGCTTTCTACATTCTGGATCCGGACAAAGCAAGTCTTGAAGGCGACCCTTTCGTATCGCAGTCTCGAAACTTTGTTTCAAACATGTATCGCATGCGTTTCGATCATGATTGCATTCCTTCGTGGGGCCTTTATTTTCTAAGATTTCTTTTGGAGGGAGAGAAACCTCGTCACAATGAATGATGCATTCATACACTTGAGACGTTTCTATAATGTCAAGAAAATTCCTATACTTATGATCAGCTCATTTTCTAGTTCAAATTATTAGAAACGCACAACAGTAGCCTCTCAACATCTTTGGCAGCATCGGGTATGATTTGCCGAATTGCATTTGTATTAATTCTCATAGTCCTCCTACATCCTTCTATTCTGCACTCATGCTTTCTATTCACGACATCGAATACGAAATCCTGATCGCACGTTGCGCAAATGCCTGGTTCCGGAATTTCCTGGAGTTCTTCACGCTTTCTTTGGCTGTGTCCGATCGAGCATCGGGTAGCCTCGAGCCAGAACGTCGATCTCAATGTGCCAGGCTGTTGAACGTTGGAACAAAGGATGCATTTTTGAGGTTTGGCGTGAGGGACATAGAACAGAATATTCACTCGCCAGCAAAGTTTCCACAAGTCGAATTCGTTCTCATCCATGGTTCTTCGGCGCCTCTGAGGGAGTGTTTGCGTTGTAAGATTGAAGATGATGACAGTCTTGGTGATAGCCTGATTCGCGTGTCTCATCAACCCCTCATTTTCGGGCCATAAATCTGCCTTCCAAGACTTATTTTTCATCCAGAGCCTTGTTTCAATGTACTCCAATTAGAAATCAGACACGTCAGTCAATCTGCAAGTCTATCACAGAACAGTCTCCTGCTTAGGTCTAAGCCACTTAATCCTTCGGCCTTGTTGCACAAGAAAGCATCCGTCAACCTCATATCATGAACCATCATTCTCCTATTCCTTTAATCTTTTGCTCTTTTCAAATTCTAATCCAGTCTATTCAAACCCCGTCCGAACAATGTCTGACTGGAACGATTTGGAGGAGCGGTCCAACCGAGACTTTCTTTATATCGAGGAACTTAGCGCCAACGATGGAACCAGCGCCCGTCTTACCGGCATTAAAACCTCCCAAACTGTCCGAGATCTCAAGAGGCTCATTGCGACAAAATTGAACAATGCTGGGGCTTGGGAATCTTTGTTTGTGACATTTGCTGACATGGAATTGGTTGAAGGTTTGTTCCCAAGGCAATATGAGGGATGATTTTATGTGTCTGACATTGACAGCAAATGCAATCTTGTCATCTTTTGGAATTCAAGACGTGCGTACGAGCCTTAACCTTGATAGACTGTGGAAGTTGACAGATGCTCCTACATAGGGCGACACTCTCTTCTTTACCCGATCGGTGACACCTCAAGCACCTCAACCTCCCGACAATCCACCTCCATACTCCGACGAGAAGATTCTTAACAATCTCTTCTTCAAGGACCTAGACGGTCGGACATTGACCCTCCACGAAGTTCCGCTGTCCTGGACAGTCAAGCAACTCAGGAAGAAACTTGGGGATGAGAAGGCCTTAGACGTTGACGAATTGAGGATGCTTTGGAGCGGAAAGCAGTTTCAAGATGGTGAGTTGCATCATATGTGGTAAGCTAGGAGCTGACATGTATTTCTAGAGACTACACTTTTGGTATATGGTCTGGGCGAGGTAAATCGTCCCATATCACTTGAAATATCTAAAACTAATCATATATGATGTAGAACAGCACGATTCATTTAGTGGCAAGGCTCAGGGGAGGTGGTTCTGTAATTGTAACCAGAGATTTCTAGTCTCAGCTGGCAAGGTGTTACTCTTCCGCCTTGGGATGGTGACACCCAAAATAGTCTCGTATGTACAAGATGGAATGCGATGCAATGGGATTTACCGCTGTGGAGAATAATTTATCAATCTACCCCGATCTGTCATAAAAAAACAAGTTTTTGATTTGCACACGATAGTTTTCGCAATGATAACATCAGGCTACGAGGCAGATTTGAGGGTTTCCCAATGGTTCGATAAGCTCAATGTAAGACAATACTGCAAGTTCGGGCACAAGTGCATATTCCCGCAGCCTCAAAAATCGCTGGCCAAGCCTGCAATGCGCCTGGCAGTCCCCGCTTGATGGCTTCTTGCTCAGCCTTACTCAACTTGCGTAGGCATGAAACCTCATTGCATCTTCCATTGCAATCATCACGGCGACAGCTCTGTCCTTTTCAAATTCCCACTTGAACAATATTTTCTACGCTGATATGATGGGTTTATTCCAAAAGTTGCTTGGCAAGGCCTCAGAGAAGCAGAAAGATCCGCCAATTCCTAGAGTGCGGAGTAGGCCAGCTATGGCCAAGGAACAAAGGGTACCTAAGAAGATAGAGTCGCAGCAGAAACCAGTCCAACAAAATTTGAAACTCGAAAATCAACATGTTTTACAACCCGAAAGGAAACTTCGAAGTGAAAATCGCAAAACTGAGTTGCGTCGGGAATGGATCGAGCCCAGACGAGCCGTTCCAGAAATTACGAGTACTCGCCTAGATTCTGCACCAGAAAGAACAGCGTCTCGAGTAGGGAATCAGCCAAGCACAGTTCGCCAGAAACCTGTTCCTATGCAGATTGGTTCAATTCCAGAACGAAATCGAGAGAAACATGAGAGGGAAAACGAGACACTTCTTAAAGAGAATGATCGCCTTGGGCAAAAGGCCATGGAATCTGAGAGCGCCTTGTCACGTTTGCAATACACCATCGACAATCAAGAACTTCGGATCAGTCAAATGAATGCTAACATGCATGCGCGTACTTTCTCTAGGGATTCAAGAGAACACGCACACCATCATTCAGACCTGGAGCAACGCCTAGAAGCTCTCCAGACCACTATTTCGAAAAAAGAAAAGAGAGTAGCAGAGGTTGAGTTGGAACTTGAGCGGAGGAATGTCTCGGCTCGTGAACAGATGCGGCTCGTCCAGGAAAGAAATGAAAAGAAAGTCGTAGAAGGCCAAAGAAGAATTGAATCGCTGACTAGAGAATTATACCGGAAGGACAAGGAGCAAGATGCTTCACTTCGGAAGTTAGATAAAGATCATAGCCACGCGATACTATCTCTTCAGGACCAAAATAAACAGAAAGTCGCAGAGAATCAAGAAAGAACCGAGTCCATGATGAAAGAGTTGAGCCGTAAGGATAAGGAGCGAGTAACTGCACTGAAGGAGTTAAGTGACAATCACAGCCATGAGATGCTGAAAATGGTGGCCGATCTAGATGATAGGTTTGCGGATATGAAGTCCGGATTGTCTGCAGCCTATGAGAGAGAGATAAGCGTAATGAGCAGTCAGATGGAAAAGCTCTGTTCAGATTTGAATGAAGCTCACATGGCCCGAGAGGAAAGTGAGCTGAGCAAATCGCGCATGAAAGAACGTCTAGACGCCATAGAAGCGCTCTTATCCCAGCGAGAAAACCGGGTCACGGAGCTGGAGATGCAGATCCAAGAGAACACGGAGATGATCGCGGAAACAAGGCTCATCCTAAACCAATCCAGGAACGAAATCAGCGTCGAAAAGAGGAAAGCGCGTCAGGCATCCCAGGAGGTGGCCGATAAGAATAGGAAGATGGAGTTTCTGCAACAGGAGTGTGTGAGGATGTCGGGTGATTTGCTAGGAAGAAGCAGAGATAGATAGATTCTCAACGAAAATTGCCGTGCCGAGGCACTATTTGAAACACTTGGGGATCAGGTCTTGGTTTTGTAAAAGCCATCATCACTCATGCAACTTAATAGAATGCCACTCAAACTTAAGCTACTTACATATAACTTATGCTTAATTTAATATAAATGAAACTGCAATTGCAGAGTTGAGAATGAAATTGGGAACTCAATAAATTTAGCTTCTGTTGACTTATTGTCTATAAGGCCATTTAGGACTACACACGTCAGTTGTTGACTTTTAATAATCAATCCAAGTGCTGTCACTCATTTTCTTGTTTCAAATCTGTCCAGCAACTCACCATCAAAAGAGCAAATACTCACCAGACTTGTTTGACTCTCAAAGTCTTTGAAAGCACCTAAATTTTTGAAAGAATGCAATTGAATCATAGGATGGTTTGAAGTTCTACTTTAAATTGTAGTGTAACATTAAGAATGAATTTCTACTAAAATACTCCCAGTCTCTTACTCAAACCAGAGCAATTGATATCTCAACCTCATGCTCTTCCAACATATTAAGCACTTCACGGAGCCTAGGCCGCATTTTTGCCGCAGCTTGGATACCATTGTAATCATCTCCACGCAACCTCGCGTCCAGTAATTTCTCAGCTTCAATAACCCGGATCTCCCACCACTTTTTCGCCGCCAACTGCGTCTTTAACTCATCTCTCTTTACCCCACGTCCAGCATTAATGACAGGGACAAAAAAGCCTGGTTCTCGATCAAAGCATACACTCCTGCCCTTCTGGATATCCTATTCATCCGCTCCAGCCGTGCACCTTTCAATCCAGCCCCTCAGCGCTGCTGGTGTTCTACGAAATTCTAGAAATCGCCACGAGCGCTCATCGCCAACCCACATTGCTGCTTCTCGAGTCATTCCCCACCCGGCGTCCATATAGATTGTAGGCTGGTTCTCAAAAATACACCAAAGACCTTTCCCTAACACGAAGACCATAGCCGATTAGCGCTCATGAGGTGAGAGATATGTCCAGGCGAGATCATGGGACAGTTTGTCTTCTGAAGAAACAGCTACAAGCCGCTGCAGCGCGTTCTTATATCTCTCGGTAATCTCACTCGAAAGAGTAGGCCCGTTCGCTAGTATGACAAGATACCAGATGCAACAGACTTCAGGCGCGATCCAAGAGGCCCAGCCTCCGCGCTGCTCGAAGTCGACAAGCACAGCATCACCGCACCAAGTGAGCATGACGTTGTCGGGTTTTAGGTCAGCATGATAACTAGCTATCGTGCGCGTATGTATGTGAATTAATGCAGAAGTGATTTGGCGGGACCGGCGGATGCGGTCCAGCTGTGAGGGAGTGCTCTCAGAAGTAAGAATCTCAAGGAGGGATCTTCCGTCGTAGTAGGGGAGAATGAAGCCGCATATACCGAGCTTGGGAGTCCCTGTGACTACATATAGCGGTTGAGCGGTGATGTTTGGATGCGGAGCCATGGCTAGTAGAAGTCTCAATTCGTGGTAAGTTTGAGTGGGTGTGATGGGATTGAAACGGGTTGGCATGACGGCTTTAAATACGAAGCGAGCAGTTTGGCCATGGAGATGAGGAATTGACACAATGCTAATACTTTCGTGTGAACGATCAAGGAGCTCGAGATTAGAGAGTGATATAATATCGACGGACATCTCTAACTTCTCGTCTGATGATGATTGCCAAACCTCTTGTAGCTCTGTCAAAGACAATAATCCGTGCTCAAGATCGTGATTCGGAACCATGTTAATTATCACGTCGTGTACATTGCTAGCGATGTTTTTGACTACGATATGCGATCTAAATGGTAGCATTGAGTACTGCGCCTCGAAGTCAGGATTCGGGAGGACCACACTGCCAGAGCATGGAGGACATAGCGAGAGATATCTAGATACCTAATTTAGTCTCGCGGACATGCCATAGTTGCACCTGAACTGAGAAGGAGACGCAGCGCAGGAGGATGCTGGCTTTGATCTGGAATAACAACATCGATGAAGAGAGGGGGACGGCCAAGAGCAAACCTGGGATATGCATAGAATTGACCACCATTAACGGAACAACCGGACAGATGCCATTGAATGAGTGCTGGAAGCTGGTCAGTATATGGTAGAGTATCAACTCTATTCTTGGGATTCAATGGGGAGAGTGCCCATTGATTGTTTTGTTGTAGTTCGGATTCGCATTTCTCTTTTTGGGGTAGCAGCGGTAGCACGGCCGCCTGTGGACTCACGAGCCTTTTGAAGACAAGTCCAGATGGCTCCATTACTCCTAAGTGTAAATCAATAAAATGATGGTTATGGCTAAGGAGTGTTGCACTGTCTGAGCCCAGATCTTAGCTTAGCCCGCAAGGATGACAAGTAGCTGGTGGGAAATTGGAGTCTTTAAGAATAGTAAGGAAAGAAGATTCGGTTGGATACAGAACCGTAGATAAGGATGAAACTTCCAGAACCTATGCCCGTGACATAGCAGGCACCATTCTTTCGAATCACACCAATCGCTATATTTTGATCACGTGGACCAACGGAAGGCGACTGTAAGGGCTCGGCTCCAGATTAGAGCACAGAGAACTTAAGTCTGGACTCAAAAAAGAACTTTGATGGCTGTGAAAAGAAGATTTATTGTGTATGCTAGGCTACTTGTGATCAACTTCCTTTGTGTCTTCCCTGAGGCTCGATTGGTGTGAAACGAAACTTCATGGGAGACAAAAATCTAGAACTCAACTTCTTATGGCGTGCTCTTTCGGCATCGATTAAGACATAGGCCAAGCCATTTAATTCCGAAACAGAACGAGCAAGTCGTATGCTCACCCTTTTGGATGTCGTCTCCCCGTGAATGAAGGAGGCATTTGTAAGTGGGGTAATGTTCTGTGGCGAGTTCTCCCGGGACTTGCCCCTCCCGTCTCTAACTTCAACACCTCAACGTCTTATTAATTGTATGCACAACTGAACGAATTTTTTAAGACATGTCAACTATGAGTTCGACCCGACTCCGAGAACAAGATCTAGAGGGAAGAGTAGCCGTCATCACCGGTGCTTCACGAGGTATTGGCCGAGCCATTGCTGTGAATCTTGCGGCAAGGGGGTGTTCAATACTTGGCACATGCTCCAGCTACGACAACATCTATTTGATAGATTCTATCAACAAGGAGATTGAAAATCTGTTCAAAGAAGCAAATCATGCCCGCACTTCTACGATTAAAGGTATCAGCGCCAACATCCTCTCACCGACTTGTGCGCAAACAATCGCCGACGCCCTGATTAAAGACTTTTCCAGTCGCGCCGATATCTTTATTAATAATGCCGCTGATTCCAATCCTGGTCAGATTGGAGAATTGACCGTCGAAGAGATTCAACAGAGTATGGTGAGCAACATTCAAACGCCAGTACTAATTGTCGATGAGCTCGTCAAGATGAAGATGTTCCAGCTTGAAAGTAGGATTATCTACATTTCATCTGTTCGGTCGAGGCAACCTTGGTCGCAGCAGTTAATGTATGCCGCTGGCAAGTCTGCTGGAGAGTCACTTTGCCGAACCTGGTCGCAGGCTTTTGGAGGTACTGACCAGAAGGTGAGTGATTGCATTTTATTTTTGAGTATGACGAAATTCCCGTTCTAATCATTATTCTCGCTACGTTTTTATCACTTATTTACTCTCCCAGTTTTCGTTCATGGCCGGCACAACCGCAAACTCAGTAACGGTTGGTTTGACTCAAACCGATTCTGTCATGCAATGTCCTCCTGAAGCTTTGGAAAACTTCAAGCGCGAGTTCATCCCATTACAATCTCTACCGCGCTTTGGGCAGCCTGATGATGTCGCGAATGTTGTTGGGCTCTTGTGTAGTCGCGATGCAAGATGGATCACGGGTTGTGTCATCAGCGCCAGCGGAGGAGGAATCAAAATCGGATAGCTCAGGAGCATCTAATTTGAAGATATTCTCTCTGAACGTAGTGTGAAAATAAATTTGAGGCATAAAATGCAAACATCAAGGTTGATGTTATCTTGGTTTTATCATTGTCTCGTGCTAAGACTTCCAGGTGGCCAATGCCGTTGAATATCCACTGCTTCAATCCAGAGCCAGGCCATCCTTCAAAGTCCGCCAACTGCCATGTTTATTTTGGCTAACACTGTCGTTGACTGACCATTATACTAAACATAGAAAAGGCAAACTCTACCAAGCTCGTCAATTCTTGGTCAAATTAGATTATTGGCGACAAAAGCTTGCTGCTCCTGCTGCAGAATGAATCAAAACCGGTTTGCTGGAAGCCAGAAAGCCTGACGGCGAATCTTCTAGAGTTTAGTTGAGCAATGCCACTCTACTCGCCAGGGAAGCATTCCCTAAGTAATTCGTTGGCTGCGCCAAGTGCACTAGACCCCACTTGATTGTGGCGCAATGAGTAAACCATCTCAAAGCCGAGCTGAAAGATAGCGCACACCTTGGACTCTTCTGAACATGCTTTTTATTATCACAATCTGCTCCACCTTTGAAGACCGGACACCTTCTTCTGAACCAAATACTATCAAGCTTACTTGAGGTCAGCAAACGACAATGTGGAACGCAACAGGCACGCCAGGATCCAAAGTATTCTTCGTATTTGGCGATACACCAGATTCATGGCTTGTTGCAAATGGATCGCTGGCGGAATTGTGCGTAATATAATATCTCATATATATTTGGTATCTTCAACATTTCTCTGTATTGATTGTGAAGATATCATATGATGGGCCGCTGATTATATTTTATTGACAGCCAGAATTTGAATCCCATATACGCTCATCGCTTTGCTGGAGGTGAGCTGAATGCGATGAATATGGAATGGCTGTCCACTGGTCCGGAGGGGCAACTTGTTTGTGCCATGGTTGTTGATGAATCTAGTACGTGATCACTAAATCTTGAATTCTTTTATTTTCAATTATCTCCGATTTCCTATGGAAATATGTGTAATTTCTTATATGTGGCGAAATATTTCCTTGGCCTAACAACTCCGTCAGTCTCAATCCCACAACCACTTCGAAAACACTTAACCAAATACGACTCTCCTCTTACCAGCATTTCCTTCTCTTCTTCAGGCGGCGTTTATATCACTTATAAATCTGGCACCATATTCGAGTCAGGGTCTCTCCCTTCCTCTTTCTTAACCGACATCTATCGTACGCCTCCGGTTCTCAGCATAACTCACGCACTGGGCTTCCCATGCTGGCTTGGAGACGACAAGAACAGCGCTGCTGACAAACGCTACAACACATCTACCAAGCCTCTATATGCATTCTTCGGCTGTGGTGATGTCTATATGGTACGAATGGATAATGGCGTTTGTTATTTTGGTGGTGAGGATATGCCCGAGGGTTTGAGATATGGCTGCGGAGAGAAAGTGAAGCAGGGTTGGTTGTTAGGTCGAGAGACAGTTCTGTGTCCGTATAATCCAGAATGGTATTTCCTTCATTGGATTAAAGGCATGAAGGTTGAGTATAATTGGAGCGTAGATACTACTCCTGGAACGGGATTGAGTGATACCCTGATAGAAAGTGTCGTTGAGGGGGAAGGGAAGGACTTGGCATTTGAGTCGAGGATGTTGACGAGAATAGAGGTGAGTCAGCCTTTTTCTCCGAAGGCAGTAGTATTGCACCACTATAGTTTAAAGGGAAACTAAGAAGCTGATCAAATGGCGATGTTTAGCAAGACCGTGCTATTTCTCGCCAGAATCGTGCTGGTGCAGCTCAAGCTGCCAAGGAGAGCGTACAACGCAAAGCATTACATGACGAACAGAACAGTAGGATTGAACAACAGGACAGGATGAGGCAGAGAGAAATTGAACATCAACGTCGCCTAGATAATCTGGCTTCGATTACGAGGCCAAGGTATTATTATTGATATGGTTGGAATTGATTTAGTGTTCAAGTTTACCGTACCTCTCTTACTCTATGTATTGCTTTCGCAAATTTACCATAGTTTTGATCATATTTTCATGATTCTCTAGCACCAAAGTCATCGTAGCAAAATCTTAATTAAGAAAATAAAGTCCATGCTTGAAGGACAACTAAGCTGAAGAAATAAGAAGTGAAGTTACTTTCGAGACCAAAACCTCCAAGGCTACTAATTAATCAATTACACCACACTTTTATGCATTCTCAGCTTTCATGCACCAGAAATTGAGAGAAATCGTGCGATATCACGTGATAATAAACCAAAAGATATCAGCCGCGTATTAACTAGAGAAACATTGCAATTACTCTTGCTAGGTTAACGTGGTATATTGTATGAATGAAAAAGCCTCCGTCTTTTCCTCGATGTATATGTCACTAGATGCGTTGCTAAATCACAACTTAGAATTGGCGTCGACAGCTCCGAAGGAGTTAGGATACGAAACATTAGATAGGTGATCAAAAATTAGTCATGATTATCGAGAAATATTGTGTCCGCTCTATATCATTACAATGAAGCCGCTAGCAGCACAGAGTGCCAAGATGGAACTCGAAAACAATTGTTTCACGATTCCTTTCCTTACTCTCATGGATGAGAAACACTTCAAGCATTCCTAATATATTGAACATGGAAGCTAACGAGGGTTAGGCCACGTAATGCTTCCACTGTTTCGCGCAATAGTAAAGTTCCCTGCTTTTTCAACCAAGTGGCTCCCGTAGGCAAAAATTCCTTGTAACAGCCTAAAGTATACCCTGTGACTAGCGTTTACAAAGTGGTAGTCTCACCCAGGCTGATATCAACTCTTGCTAATCATACCTTACCTCGTATAGAAGAAATTTTTATTATAATGTGACGTAAGAACTGCCGGAGAATGAATGATTATCCTGAAGTCCTATAGAAACGTTTGATAACTCCGCATTGTGGTGCATATTTCTACTTCTACCAGCATCCAGCTTTTTTTTTAAAGATCTTATTAAATTGCTAGCATTTGCAATTATCATTACTGTATATTTATTCTCATTCAGATTGTAATTTACTACTATTGAATTTTAACAATATACGTTCACAATGTCCATCCTTCTACCACTCTACATCTACCCCTGGCCTGGCGTATGGGACCCTCTCTACACCGCGTAAGTAATTAAATCAACTAAGCTCTCTTTCAGCAACTTTTTCTCTCAAAACATACTCCCAAACTAAGCAAACAGTCTCACAGAGCTACAACCTACCCCAACGTCAACTTCACCGTTGTACTCAACCCCTGCTCTGGCCCATGCGTTAGCTCCCTCCCCGAAGCTCCATATCTAACCGAGATGCCCAAGCTCAAGAGCTACCCCAATATCCGAACTTTGGGCTATGTCGCAACCAACTACACCAACAAGCCCATTGACCAGGTAATCCAGGAGATATATACCTATGCGAACTGGACCACTATCTTAAATGATAGCCGTGTGGCCGTGGAAGGGGTCTTCTTTGATGAAATCCCTGGTCTCTATGACTGGCGTAGTTTTGATTATTTACAGAGTGCGAGCAATGAAGTGAAGAGCTCATCCGGATTGGGCCAAAGAGTTATTGGTATGATATGTCTTTGCGTCTGGACAGGGATAAAAATTCTTGTTTTTTCTTACCTTTTGAGGATAATCAAAAGCTAACGGGGTATTTAAAAACAAAAGTCCACAATCCAGGCGTAACTCCCGATAAAGTCTGGAATTACCTAAACCTCTCCGACATCACTGTGATCTTTGAAAACAACTTTACGAGCTGGCTTGATCGAACCAGCTTCGATACAGTCATGAATTTTCAGAATATCTCGACTCATCCAAAATCTCAGCTAGCGGTGATGCTACATTCACTACCGGATATTGCTGATAGGCTTCTGGCGTGTATGGTGAAGGAGTTGGAAGGGATGGCGGACTGGTTCTTTGTTACGAGTGTTGGCGTGACGGATCAGTATTATCATAGCTTCTCAGGGTTGTTTGAAGGGCTGGTTGAAGCTGTTGATGGACTTTGAGGGTATCATGAATCAATTTTCTCTTTCTTGAGTATGGTATAGGGTTAGGAAGCTTGCTGCTCTTGCTCAGGCGGTAATCGCCTTAAGCTCACCCTCGGCTCAGTCAACTCGCCTGAGTAACCTGAGCAACCTACCCGGAGCAGTTCATATAAGAAATCATAATTATCCTAAGATATCACTTCATCTATGGAGGTTTGCGCAAAAAGTCTCCGGACTACAGGGCCTCAGGCCCTGAAGGCGCTGTAATTTATTTTTAGGGCCTGAAGGAACCTTGGTATGCAGAACACCCTAAACAAAGCATTAGATCACTATATTTAGAGCCCGAGGCTTTGAAGCGGCACTGTTATAGACCCCTTTTTATAGTGGTGGTGCCCTAAGATTACAGTAAGTCAAGCCCTGATCAGCCCTGAAAAGGCGTTACAGAGTATATTGCCATCTGTGGTGGTCTAAGGCCCTGAAGTCCGGAGACTTTTCGCGCAAACCTCTGTAACTTCTGTTCGTTTATATCATTTCTGTCAAGTTTTAATAATAATACTCAAGTATCTGAAACTAGTTCCTAAGGAACTTAAAGTGGATACCTAGTCTTTACTTACAGTATAAGTGTCACGGAAAATGGCCCCTGGGCGCTTGGCAAGGGGTTTCAGGTGCTCTGGAACTAGCTTCTGCGAGCTCCTGCGAGCTCCTCATGTACAGAAATGCTGAGCTCTGCTCTCATCCTCTTGAAATCTATTTCAATACAACAACTATCTCACACTTATCAAGCTATTTTACGTGCTCTCACTACGGAAAAGATATGGTCCATAAGCTCCTCAGCGTCACAATAAGTAAGTTTAATATGGAGACTTTTAAAAATTGTGATATTTCTTCTATGAATTCCATCCTATTTTATATTAATCTGTTGCAAAAATCAGTGTCCCTATTTAGAATAACTTGACCCCATATATATACCATGTGATTTTCCCGTCATGTTGCCTAAATCTAAATACTTCTCTATGGATGTCGGACTTGGAGTAAGATCACTTGGAGTAAGATCACGAAGCGCTGGCAAATATCGAAATAAAAACGCTTCTCAATCAAGTTGTTTATCGCCTGGAGCTTCAAGTATATCAAATAATCGGATCAAAATGGTTGGAAGTTAGACAGATCTAAATATATTTTGTAATGATATCCCATGGTTATATCAAATATCTGGCTGCTTAAACATTTATACCGATGCCTTAAGCATAAGGCTTGGTTTTTGGTTCTTGTCGGTGGCGGGACTTTCCCTACCAAACTACGATTTTTTTAAAAAAAAAGGAAGAAAAAAGAGCAGCTCGGAACAGAATTTGGGCGAGGAGGAGAGAGATCGTCATTATTCTCCTCATCATCCCTACAGGTTTCGGAGCTAAAAGTAAATCCAACGACTTAGGTAAGACACATTAGATAGCAAGATCCTTGGTCTTAACTTTGGTTATCTGAGCTTCTCCCTATTTGAAGTCTATAATTTAAGACTCGAAAAGCAACGAAAGTTACGGCGGTGATGGCAAGTGTTATGAGGACGTAAACCCAAAACTGGTTAAACACTAAAAAATGTGCTGCAGTCTCTCTGCCGTTGACGATCGCCGTTGGTACTGTCGAAATAAGATTAGAACTGAAGATTGTCTAAGTTATAAGTTAGCATCCAAATCTACAAGAAGATACCAGAATGGGGTTCTGTTACCGCGACAAGTGTAGCCGGTAAATATACAGTTGCAATGAGTGTCAGTGTTTTCAAAGCTATAGAATCCTGTTGAGTTTTCCTAGCAATGCCAGCTATTGCCTCGTTCTCCAGTCGAGTTTGAGCTGCAATAGATTCCAATGATATAAGATTGCCATGCATTGCACGATTTGTCTCGCGTAAGGTTTCAAATCCTCGGAATTCTAAGATGTCCTTAAGCTAACGATGGTTCAGTTTTAGCCACAGCATGTAATAGGAATTATGAATACTATACCAATTTTGCTGTCCCCTCAAGATTTTGCAATAAATTTGTAATCGCCCGTTGATGATCCTCGATCTTGAGCCTGTAAGTACCAAGGCCACCGGAAATCAAATCTTCTTCTGAATTAATAACTTTAAGACTAACTAGTTGTTTGTACCACTTTTCAAATGCAATGGAGATTTTGGTACAGATTGTTAAGTCAGAGAGTGCCTTGCAAAGTTTTTTCCGCAACAAATGTACACCTTGATAGTCAGAAAAATCGAGTGAGAAGTCGTTGGCGCACTGTTTTCCAACACGTGAGAAGGTCGCTTTCTGATCCTGTTTTGAATTAGAGAGTACAATATGTGCAGCCTCTGAAACAATTCTTACTAGAGTATCAAATTGAGTATCCAAATACTCGATATATTCCGTCCAATGAAGCTCTGCTGAAGAGAGTAGAAGCAGATGGATGGTCATAGGATTTCTCAAGGTCATATCGATAGACTTTAGTTGACTGTTTAAAGCCCCATTGAGACGCCGTCGAGCAGCTTGAGAGATCTGCAAGAGAATCCAACATGATCGGAGAGTCTGGCAGTTGAGCTGGTGATAAACACCGGTCAACCTTCGGGACCAAGGAGAACCGTGACTGCGACCATTGAATGCTGGGTATGGAACATTATAGGAAAATTCCCATACTGTTTATTATCTTTAGCTTTCGAAAAAAAAAAAAAGATAGCTTGATATATGTCTCATTACCTTGGGACATGTGATTATCTTCCAAGCTTTGCGAGATACCTCCCTGAATTTGGAAACCCGCGGTTTGGTTATCCTTGAATCTCTTCCCGAAAGCTCTTACATTTTGCACATATGGAAAGAAAATCCTCTCAAACTCCATAAGTTGGTTGAAAACGTCCATGGTTATTTTGAATCGGCCAAGGGTATATTCTTGATTAACTAGGCTTGAGATTATATAAGCATTCGATCATCACCATAAATTAGCATTAATCCCTACTATATAACATCTTGTCTTTTCTGACCACAAGCCTTGAATGAGACAGCGTCAGTCTTATGAACTGTTGAAGATCAAGAATACGCACAGCAAAGTATTCTCTCAACATTATAGGGTCATGTACAACACGTGTTTGAACTAAAACACCCAGTGGGCTATATTAGTATGACATTTATCTATTGTTCAGTGTGGGAACTTGCGCCCGGTCTCTTCGAGGACCATGATCTCTAATCGACTACTCTGAGAACAGAACAACCGATTGCCATCGTCATAATATTGTTGTAGGATATCGCCAGCGTTTTGTGCAATGTCACTCATATGGGTCATCCAGCTTCTGGCAGCCATATCCACGTGAAAAGGATTTCTCTGTGGAATTTTAATCTGCCTGGGATGAAGTTTGACTCCTTGCCCAAAATTCTGGACGTAGTTCTCGCCCCGTTCATATTAGCTATCGCTGCTGCCTAAACGCCTCATTTGAGGTTACACTAGAAACGCCCTGTTGGAGGGGTTCCACCCCCACCACCTCTTTGCACCTAGCCAACACATGTTAGTAACCCACGTCATTAATGTTCAGCTTATAGCAGTAGAAATTGCTAGTGATAATGCAGATACTCCTAAATAAGGCTACTGTCCCAATTCTCATTTCTCCAAGTTTCCCAACAACGAAATCTCCATTTGTATTTCGGTTGAATATGCCCCGAACTTCCTCCCACAAAGTCTCTCAGACCCTAGAGAATAGGTATATCGACAAAGGAGATCTAACGCGCTTATTGCAGCAGCTTTTTGGTGCAGATTTTATAATCGAGGTTGGTTTGAATCAAGCTAAGTTGGTGGACGCCTAACTATCTTGATATATTAGGACGACGATGAGTACTATCAGCTCCGTGTTCAACGAAAATTGTCTGCGGTAGGGTACTTCAATGATTATAGCTTTGGAGAAACGTTGCTGAACAGTTTTTGAATAGGTCGAAATAGAATCAGTTATGAAAGGTGTGACGGAGGAAGAACGCTCTTAGATTTCTCTTTGGCGGTGGGCATCATCGTTAGTAGTACCAAAGAAGCGATGATAATTTACTAACAGCGCATATTAGTTATAAGATGGAGGCTTTGCGGGACTCGATCAATTGTCTTCGACGACAAAATTTCGAAAGTAGATACTATATCCCCGAAAACCGGCTTTACCAAGCGGTTTCAACAGTTGTGATTCGTAAAGCCTTACAAAGCACTGCCGGACTTGAATCATACGAGTTGGAAGACTTGACACAACTTGTTAGGAAGGGCGCATGGAAAATTCTGGCTGTTTTGATACTTATCGGCCATGTGGAATATATCAGGGATTTCGTAGGAGCCGACCAATTTCAGTCCGCGCCATTAGACCACAGACTTCCATTCGAACTACAAAAGCTCAGTGTTCTCCTACCCCCACTTCACGCACAAATATTTTACGAAAAGCAGTGGGAGGTCATAAGTCCAGTCTTCTCAGAATCAGTTCTCCGGCGTCAGCTTGAAGACCAAACGATTCTTCCATTCACCTCGGAGGAAGTCATCGGCAGAGGAGGTTTTGGCACCGTATACAAGGTAGAGCTTGATGAAGAGCAAAAAATCTACTCGCATGTCTTTCCAACAGTAAGTGAAATCAAAATCATACAGTAAGCACACGACTTACCAACTGTCATCTGTCGCAGATCGTCCGAAAGGAATTACGACCAGACACCAAAAATTACCAAAACGAACTTGAGAATCTTTCCTTCCTAAGCCTTCTTAAACACCCAAACATTGTCCTCCTTCTGGGTTCTTACACTCATCGGAAAAAACATAATTTCATATTCCCAGAGGCCAGGGGAGGCTGTCTCCAGGACTTGTTCAGACAACAGGGACGTCCCGATCGGCTCAAGGAAGATTCAACTGTGTTGGTCGCCTTGAGTAGACTAGCATCAGCTGTTGGTGAAGTCCACGACTTCGTGGTACGCGACCTCCCACTCTCAAAAATTGGTTGCCATCACGACCTAAGACCTAGTAACATTCTCGTCGACGAAGACCAATTCATTTTAGCAGATTTTGGGCTATCTCGATTTAAAGAGCAAGACGAAGACTCCGCAACCCAGTTCAAAGTTGGGAAAGGTTATGGCCTGGCACCAGAATGCCAAGACCTTGACAATGAACTTGAACGACACGAGATTCATCGTTCAAGCGATATTTGGTCCTTTGGATGCATTATTGCGGATTTATTAACTTGGATGCTCAAAGGTCCATCTGGAATTGCAGAGTTCAAGCAAAAGAGAAGGACTCAAATTGGCAATCATATATACTATTATTTTCACAATGGTCACTCCCCAAGCACTGGAGTTGAAGAGTGGCTTACAGACCTGGCAAACTCGTCTTTGAACCCGATCAAGATGCTTGTTGTACTTGTAAGAAATATGCTCAACATGAGCCCTAGTCTTCGACCATCAGCAAAAGAAGTAGCGACCATTACACGGTCCATTGCCTTGAGTGTCATCTTCAACCAAATAAAGGAAAAGTTCAAATTTCTCCACCAACATATTGTCTATCCCGAGGCGTCTACTGAGCCACTTGTTGAGGCTTGGAGGTTTGACAGTTGGGGCTGGACTCTGGGAGTGGACGCGAATGCGATCCAAATTTCCAAAATCAATCAGCATATCGATCTCGGATTTGAGGGCTTTCAGCGCGCAATCAGCCTCTTACAGATGCTTCGACTGGAGTTAGACTCAATACAAACTCAACCTTCCAAGAGACAAGTTCGCGTCTTGATGCCTCTGCGTCATATCAATACTTCACTCTTGAAACTGTTGCCGCAATATGCGCAAGTACGAGCAATAGGTTATGTGGAGAGCAAAGCGCTAGAGACTGAGAATATACGTCAGCTAGGTTCAGTCCAGGAAACATACATAAATGATCATATTAGTATTCTAGCAAGTGCTAAAAGATCGACTCTGCTCGCCGCATCCACGCCACAGTGTACAGAGCGCGGTCTGGAAATGCAGCTCGAACCTGTTATAGGAACGTTACGAGTTGGCTATCATATCGTTGGACATCTAGACGCCGGTTCCCAGGACGCTCGTCAAGTCTTGATAGAATTCAAATCTTATGACGACCCTTTTCTGCGGGAAAGACTCTTTGATCGAATGGAATCAGTAGCAAAGCTGTCAGGTTCCATACCAGAACCCTCTAAGCTTCGAATACTTCATTGCCGAGGATACTTTCACGATGAACCTAGATCTGCCTTCGGTTTGGTCTATGACTTCCCTAACCTTGGAATCTCAAATGGGCAGGACATTGAATGCAAAGCAACCTCTCTTCGGCAAATTCTGGATATTCAGCTCCGAAACCAACAGCCGACACTGGCACAGAGATTGAAACTCGCATATGATCTAGCATCGGCCATCAGCAGCTTCGGAAAAATTGGATGGTTCCACAAAGGTATATCCTCATCTGCAGTTGCTTTCTTTTACCATCACACTGGATCATTTGAAGCCTCATCCATGGATCCATACATTATCGGTTTTAGACATAGTCGACCTCATGATGTTGTTACTTTTACCGAAGGACCACCTGCAGCAGACCTGGATGAGACACACTATCAGCATCCTCAATATCTCCAAGAAAATATCGCATATTCTTTCGAACATGAATACTATAGCCTTGGTATAGTACTCCTAGAAATTGGTCTGTGGAAACCGATATTAAAGATGGGCAAGTTCGGTGATCTAAGTGGGGATAAGTTAAGATCACGGCTCGTAGGGACTGTAGTGCCTCGGCTTTCACAGTCAATGGGCACTGTATACCAAGAAGTGGTGCTTGATTTGTTGAATGTCAATGCTGAGGCATCAAACTTAGGTGTAAATGGCGAAGGGAAAAGTGCCCAGACTTGGTTTCATTCTGTGGTCTTGAACGAACTATATCAACTATCAATATTGAGAATTTGATTACTGGTGAATTAGAAGTGTGTTATTCATTACGCAATTTATTTATTCCTACCTTATCCTATCTTAACTAACTTAACAAATAAGTGTTAAGTTGCTCCTGAACATTGCCGACCATTTGTGACTAGGAACCCGAAGGAAAGGAAGAAGATATTGTTAACCCTGGCCAGTAGAAGATCTTTCAGCATTATAATAAGGAAATAGCGAACCCCCTTTGATCGTAGGCCCAGAGCCTCTCGGACTTAAGCGTGATAGTGAATCATGAACAAAACGCCTCTTCGCTATGCTCTAGCAAACGACATACCACACACCAGAAGCTGCCAATCGAGAATGATAGTCTCCCAAAGACTCGTTAAAACTACGCAAATATCAGTAATTGAGTCAGTAAGTTACTGCTGAGAAACTACCCATACCTATCTTACTTTCTAAGCGAGTTGCTCGACGAATTTGTAGTGTCTCTAAGTCTTTGAAGTAGAGAACTTCGTTTAGTTCGTAAGCAACTACAATCTTCTTCAGGTGGATTTTGATAGCGTCATCTACATAACTGCCACTTCGCCATTTCTGAATAAGGACGGAAAGTTGTTCGTCTCGATCAGACTCACTGACAGATGCAGGTGGGGTTATTTTGTGTGTAAGCAGCTCTGTTAGAGTGCGCTTAGAATTATTTTCGTATCTCAGCATCTGCTCAGCTCGGCGAGCAACACCTGTAAAAGGACCACCAAATGGTTTCGAGGAGAATATCCGATCTGTGATCAAAATGTTAGAACTGATGATACCTTCTTCTACGTCGGCACCGGCTAGCAGCAGCTCTCTGACAAAATTGTAGTTTCCGTTTTGCACCGCGATGGCGAGTGCTGTGCATCCATTTTTATTTCGTCTGTTTATCAAATCCAATTGTGGGAATTTGGAGATCAAATACTTCAAAATTCTGCAGTTTATTTCATCATCTCTGACATCTTCAGGCATCATAGCCAGACGGTGGAAGATAGTAGTGTTAGCATCTATCATCGGTGATGCAGGGCCATAGTCATGCTCGGGCTCCAGCAGAAACATCAATGGTCCGGTGGATGCCTCGGTGTTCTGGAAAAGAATGTCGAAGAGCAGTCCCTGTTCCATCTCTGTTTTGTTTCCTCCGCTGAGAAGAAGCTGGGATGCTATTTCGTACCATCCTTCCTTAACAGCTCGTATATATAAGATTTTAAAAGCCGATCGGGCGTTGTCGTATGTAATTCCATTATCTATCAATGCGGATGTAATCTCTTTGGCGTGGGTGCCTAGTGGCCTCATTGCGAGAAGCGTCATGCAAGATGCAGAGCTAGTTGGGCCATGAATCCTTGGATTTGCTCCATGCTGAAGTAGAAGCAAGGCCATTGATCCACTTTGTTTCGTACACGACATTTGAATTGGTGTTAATCCAGTACCAGGTACAATTTCATCGACATTGCAACCGTTTCGAAGGATATGTCGTGCAAGAAGGGTTGAGTTCCACCTAATTGCGCTTGCAAGATATTCGATAAGAGGCTCACGCATAGGCTCCATGAAAAAAACACAGCGAAGAATGTTTTCTTCATATTGAGCACCATACATGCACCTGTAGCTGATTAGTCACTCAAAATTCATACGTAAAACAGGCGCCTCCCTGAAATTGTGGCGTGCCTCACATTTGCTCGAAGGAAATCGCGCCAATCAATCCCCTACGGAGTACAACTGGGAGGGTTTGATTCTTGGGAGACGACATTTGTGCTACACAAGCCTCCACCATATCTATGTTCGCGGCGGCTAACGCCTCATTTAAAGCTGAGTGGGAATTGATTTTTGAGAGGTACTCTGGGGTTCCAGGAACAAGCCTGCCGGTAGCAGATGGCAGCAAACTGATATTCGAGGGTTCTCGCGGATCTGCTCCCAATTCTAACAAGACTTTGACAACCTCCAAACGACCTGCTGCAACTGCCCAGTGTAAAGGTGTATCGCTGTGGGAATAAGCTTCGCCAATGAAATGCGTCAGTGCTACTGAGAGATGTATAGGTTTTGACTTCGCGTGGATATCGGCTCCATGTGTTAATAGCTTCGTTGCTATGTGTTTAAGGTCACCCGTATCCATGTATATAAGGTAATGTAATGGCGTTGAGCCAACCATATCGACAATAGCCGGGCTAGCGCCATGGTCCAGAAGAAGTTTAGCTGCAACGCAGCGACCAGAGCGACAGGCGCAGAGTAACGCTGTTTCCCCGAGCAAATTCTGGTGGTTAATATTAGCTCCTAGCTTGAGAAGGGTGGCAAGCATCGGAACAAATCCTAATGTCGAAGCAAAGTGTAATAAGTCCCATCCTTTGTATTCCAGTGTATCAAATGATATGCCTGTAGTCTGAACGAAAGTGGGAATCGCGGCTCTTAGATGCTCGCGAATAACAATTTCCATCATCTTCTCGTCGTCGGTGTGGAATTTTGAGGAAATCTCCTTCACAATGTTTTGATTGATCGGAATGCGGGTTGAGAGTCCACAAAACCTGCTTCGGAACTCTTCGATTGATCTTTGATGGATCGTTGGATTGGAAAGAAGAAGTTCAGCTGATGCAATTCTAGACCCTGCTGCCGTGGCTTCCGCATGCCATTCTGTGGTTGGAAGACCTGGCGGAAGCTTTTGCTGACAAGCTCGATGCAGTCGGACCACGATCGCACGGGCACGGACGTCCCCTTTTCGAGCGGCTGAAAGCATGTGTAGCAATCCCATCTCATGATTTTCAACACAACCGAAGCCCACAAAATAACACAATGCTGTGTCAACTTCGCTCTCTGTAGTTGAAGTCGATACAAGGTCGTCGAATATCTGCACTTTCACCTCTTCTGGAACAGGATTGTCCATTAATATTTCAGTCAATCTCGGTATCTACTAGATTAGAGAACAATATGCTTGGACATGAAATCAAAAGGACTCACATATGCTTTGCTACCTGCTTGGCCCACCAATGCTCGATTTTTATCCATATTTGGAAACATGGATTCGAGATCAGTCAGCAATGTATTGTACCCACCCCATCCAGACTTCATAATTATTGTCAGCATCTTGGATTGAAGTATTTTACCACATTAGTCGTAAAACTCACCGTTCCGTCTTCGTCGTGAGCTACATGACCTTCTGGAATTTCACAATCCAAGTGCTTAAGAAGTTCTCCGATTGAATCGACTCGGCTGCTTTCCTGATATCGCACTGTTAACTCAAACAGCTTGGAAAGTTGGTCCTCATTCAATCCTTTATTAGAAAGCGTGGACTTTATTCGAGCAAGTAGCTCATCGTCTTGCCGCTCCTTCAATTTGCGAATCGCAAGAAGTTTTTCGGCTCTACCGTTTGCTTTTTCAATAGCTTCAAAGCCGGGATATGCATATAAGGGCGCCTCCGTATTGAACGGCGTCTGTCCCTCAAGCATAATGTTCCAGATGAGAAGGCCGAACGAATAGATATCTGTCTTGTGGAGCTTGGACATAGATATTGGGCCATTGAGTGCTTCCGGTGCATCCCATGGAGGACTTCTTCCTGGAAGCTTTTCTGCTTCTCGCGGGCCGACATCATGCATAGAGCACGCAAAATCCGCCAACTTTGCAACCAGTTTTCCATCTCCTTCTATATTGAGAAGCACATTCTCAGCCTTTACATCGCCATGAATTATTCCGTGGCGATGGAGTGTTTTCAAGCCTTCTGCGATATCAAGTGCCAAGCTCCATTTAACAGCATAGGACACACAATGGCTTTTTGGTTTGAAGTAGTCGCTCAAGGAGCCTTCACTTGCAAACTCCTGCACTAAAGCTGGGAGTAGACGCCGCTTTCCATCTTTTCCTGCAAATACCGGTCGCCAGGTAATTCCTCTCAAGGTGATAATATTCCTGCATCTACGGATCGGAGGGTGGCCGAGGACATGACATTCCCAAGCTATTGTTTGTAGACATCGTGCTTCAAGGCTTGGATCACAATTGACAAACTCTTTCCTTTCAATGCGTGGAATCTTGACAGCAACCAAAGTGCCCTGGCTATTGTTCAAAGGGTGAAAGGGGGGAATAGGATGTCCGATATCTTGTGGCTGGTTGTTTCTCTCCCCCTGAACTATAAAGGACATTCCTTTTCCAATTGAGCTGACTCCTATGCCACCCAATATCAGCCCTGTGGATGCTTCATATTGGTACAGGTCATTGACTGTTCCTGGTGGAAAAAACGATAGATAGTTCAGAAAAGACAAGAGAGAATCGATAGAGGAGATCAAGCCAGGACGGCTCGTCGTGGACAGATATTGCCGTTCTCCAAGCGCACGGCTTATTATTTCGACACGGCCTTCAGCCTGATTGCTTTCAAGATCTTCGGTCGCGAGTGGTGTCAAAAAATCGGTGTTTGAGGTGAGAATGCTCTTATTCCAGTCCTTGGAATGGACTGAGCTGTCGGTAGACATTGGTGTATCAGTGGTGAAGGGAAGATGATCGAAATGAGGGGTGAGGTCTTTGTCGCATACGAAAAGAAACCTAGCTGAGATTTCTTATCTAAAGTTTTGTTCTTCCATGCTTACTCAGAGTTCGCATGCTTTCCAACAGTAGAGCTACCCGAGGCCGAGTAGAGGTGATTTGCCTATTACCGAGAATCTGGCTGCAAGCTGTGTAACCGCCCAACTGGCTTGCCTCAGAAAGGCACACAGAGAGAGAGGATGTACCTATAGACTCAAGAAGGCTACAAGTGGGTGCAAAATATTTTCAATTCCTTCCCTCGGCAGTCATGCTTTACCTATAGTCACCAAACGTTAAAACAACTGCCAATTTCAACAAATCGTTTCTGTTAAAACCGTGTGAAGAGAGAAGAGAATAGAAAGGGAACACTCATAGACTCGGGATTGATTTCCTTTTCGTTGGTTCCGTTTCATCTACAGACTTGAACACTTGCTGATTTAACCTGAGCTGAGGGTGATCATGCCGGAGAAGTATCTAAGACCCCGATCGCTATAATGGTGGTACATATTTTGGCCTGCTAGGTGCCTCTGCTACAGTTTCCTTGCCGAATTTGCCCTGGAATCCCACCCCGCTCCGGTACGGGTTTCCTGCGGTAGGTAGTATACGGGATATTTTGCTTTGCGCAAAGTTACTTTCTAAATTGCTGGTTCAGGCACTTAAGGTCGGTGCAGCTGGCAACCAACCCACCTGAGCAGGATTGACCACGTCATCACGTGTTATCACACTTGATCTTCTCTCTCTC
This sequence comes from Arachnopeziza araneosa, assembly GCA_003988855.1. Taxonomy (NCBI): domain Eukaryota; kingdom Fungi; phylum Ascomycota; class Leotiomycetes; order Helotiales; family Arachnopezizaceae; genus Arachnopeziza; species Arachnopeziza araneosa. The sequence goes on from QYAI01000112.1 coordinate 76,752, forward strand.
ATTTCGCGACGATGCTACAGGAGCGCAAGGGAGTTCCCAAGGAACCCAGAATGAACGCTTTTACCTAATTTCGAATCACTCTAGAAGGGCAGCAAAATATCTGAGCAAGAGCGAGAGGAACTTGAATTCTTCATCTTAGCTGTCGGAAGAATGCATTGTTCAATCCAGCCCATCCTGGTGTTTAAGCAGGAAGCAAATCCCTACCCGAATATGTTTGATCAACATATTAAGAACGAGGGTCCCGGAGTTCGCGATGAATGAGGAGTCTTTTATCGCTACAGAAGCGGAGTTTGTTATCTCGAGAATGGGCACCTTATGGTAGCATCTTCCTTCCTCGCTACAGCACAGAACATGCACGGAGCTTAAGCAGCTCCTGAAGAAACTACCATAGATGCGGTATCGATTTTTCGGGTGAACCTGAAGAGTACTCTATCCACTTACGGGGAATAGCTCGGTGGAGGACGGGACCCAACCCGTGCGTGGTGTGCGCTACGAAGCTGGAGATTCCTGTCGAGGGAGTGAGTTTTTTGGAGCTGAGATGAAGTCTTTTCAATCTAACCTGCTTGGGGATTGCGCATGTTAACTCTCATACTTCAGTGCAATCTTTGAGCAGTAAATTTCGACCACTTGAAATACACGTTGCAAAAAGAGCACCGCTGTTTGGAACGACTCGACTCCCTATACATAGCACGTGAATCTCCCATGACACGTGTCTTTTACGGCGACTACTCTATTGCAGTAATACCTGGGTAGCTCTCATCCGATCAATACAGACTCTACCAAATCAACACGTCGTAAAAACACTGCACAATCCCTTTACTCTTTTCGCTTGATCAACACAATCACAGTACGTGATTCACTCAATCCCAGAATGCGGTGCGCACATGTGTACCACACCTTTCCTCTCCCTTCCTTTCCTCACCTTCTACATTGACATTGACATGCACAGAACCAAGCGCACATCTTCTCAGCAGGGAAAGGCAGAGGCTGTGATGAAGGAAAGAGTCGACAACCACTGTGGCGCGCCAGAATAGAGAGCGAGAGAGCGCTTCGCATAGTCCAGAAAACTTATTCTCTCACAATCACAAGTAATCCTGCAGCCCTTCAGCTTCTTTTATGTTTACACCAAGGCCGAAACAAGACAGCAGCACGGCAAAAGCCCCCTCCACCGCAGTCCGGGTGCCGTTTGTCGACTCACTCGTCCACCCACTTAGCGAGGCGGGATTGTGGGGTCGATCATGCATCACAGCAATCCAGCATAGACAATCCGGTCTAGCTAGCCGAGGAAAAGCACTTTGGAAATGGGGGGGGTGTGCATGTACATCTCGATGGAAGGAGAAGAAGAAAAAAAGAGGAAGGGATAGTAGAAAAAAGAATCGAGGTTGGTGAGATAGATGGATAGCGAGCGCACGGGGGGTACTTGGGGATCTTAGCGAGTAGCGAATGTTGATATTTATAGCTGGAGCCTTAGTAATACAGATGGGATGAGCGCTAGGACTTGGATGACTGGGTAGCTATCAGGTAGCTTAGTACTGTACGGAGTAGCAGATTGAGGATATCACGAGCGAGGAGATGGAGAGATCCGATTCTATCTACTCAAAGGGCAAGGAAAAGGCGAATCTCGAGTGCAAAGCAGCTGGATAAGCATTCACATTCACATTGCTTGCTACATCTGGAGCACTGTACTGCACCTACGCTTTACTCCACTCCGACGTGTCACTCTGATCACGTCCGCATGGCCTTGCCACTGCACCTACTCGTCTTCCTGCACATCGATGACCGTCTCGGTCCACTTGCGGGTGGGCACGCGGCGCTTGAACATGATGTCTATCTCGCGGTAGGAGAGGCCCTTCATCTCGGGGAGGAAGAAATAGGCGACGATGAGGCAGAAGAGGCCGGTGCCGCCCCAGACGTAGCCGCACTTGCCGCCGAGGTTGCCGCCCTGTGCTCTGTTAATGCTTGTCACGCGAGGTAGAGGAGAGACTTGCCGTCGGGTTGAGCATGTAGCTCCCGAGGAATATGCACGGGATCTCGACGATGTAGTAGGTGGCGCGGCCGATGCCCGTCGTGAGCGGGCGGAGGCGGATGGCGGACGTCTCGCCGATGATGACCCACGAGGCGGGGGCGGGGCCGAGGGTGAACAGGACGGAGATGATCAGGCCCAAGGACGCCTGCGCCAGAGACGCGGCCGTCGCGGCGGCCGTCCCTTTGGTGACGGGGACCGAGGCGGCGATGCCGAGGCAGACCAGCAGGAGCGTGTTGAAGCCCGAGCCCCAGAGGTAGATGGTGCGTCGGCCCAGGTACGTCGTGAGGATCCACGAGAGCATGACGAAGATCATCTGGAGCGCCGAGGTGATGAGACCGAGGGCGAAGGCAGTATTCACCGAGACGCCGGCCTCTGCGCGGGATTAGCACGTATATTCACTTCAACCGCAATCAGGACACTCACGCTCGAAGAAGTAGACGGCCTGGTTGGCAATCAGGTTCCCCGTGAGGTTCTGTGCCGCGTACACACCGCACACGATGAGGGTACGGTAGAGGTCGGTGCCCTTGAACAGCTCCAGGTGGTTCGGCTCTTTGTCCGACTTCTCGAGCTCGACGACACGACGCATCATGGCCACCGTCTCATTCGTATTCAGCCTCGACCGGCGTCCCAGGCGCCCGACCGAGTGTGCTGCCTCTTGGAGACGCCCCTTGCGCACCAGCCACCAGGGCGACTCGGGAGCACAGAAGATGAGGATAGCGAGCGGGGTGGGGAACATCCACTGGATGGCGATGGGAATCCTGTTCTCTTGTCAGCGAGAGTCGCCTGTCAGCGGAGGAGCACGTACTTGTAGGCACTGGGGTGTTGGATGCCGTTGTAGCGGTAGGTGACGGCGCCCACGATGATGCTGCCAATGGCCCAGAACATCTGCAGCATCTGGGTGGCCGGGGCGCGCAGCTTGATGGGCACGATCTCGCTGCAGTAGGCCGGCGCGTTGGCGATGAAGATGCCCCACGGCAGGCCCTCGAGCAGCTGGGCCACGAAGATGACGGGCAGCGACTCGGCAAAGTAGAAGGCGAAGATGAAGACGTTAAGGAGCATCAGCCCGGTCAGCGTCGCCCACCGGTAGCCGATGCGGCTGGTGAGGGGACCCGCGAGGAAGACGCCGATCAGCGCACCGAGCTGGCCCGACACTTGCAGCGCCGACTGCCACTTGGTCACGATGACGTAGGATTGGGTAGCCGTATCAAAGACACCGTATTTCTCCCTAAATGCAGGTAACGCGACGAAATTACCAATGAGAAAGACATCGTAGGACTCCATAATCTGACGCTGGCGTTAGCTGCGATTCCTGGGGGGGAAGGAAAAGTGGAATGGAAAAGCCACTGACAATCGTAAAGGACATGACAAAGGCCCAGAAGGAAGCCATCGGGTACTCGCGAACAGCCTCCAGCACGCCCATCTTGTGCTCCGCATTCTCCGCCTCGACGGCATCGGCCTTGTAGTCGGAGATCTTGGCCTTCTCGTCCAGGTCGTAGGCGTGTTCGGTATGGGAGACGGCGGCGGTGGCCTCGACCTCGGCCGCGTCGCCGTATGATTTGGGGTCGCTCATGATGGCAGTGTTTGCCGGCGATGGAAGGTGTGTGGTGGGAGGAGGTGACAATCCGGAGAAACAGACACGACGGCGACGGGGGGAAGGCTGCTACCTTTTATGCTGCGGAGGCACGAGGCTGCCTCCCAGATCTTCCCTCCTTCCTGCTGCCCCCGCTGGTGTCCCAGCATCGCTATGGAGCAGTGGCACCGGGATTGGTGCGGCCATGGAACGTTGCAGGCTTGTTTGTCTTTGTACGGCCCTTATTTTTTTATACCCTGAGCCCCAATGGGTACCGAGGCGAGATCATTGGGCACTGATTAGCGCGCATGCGGAGGTGGCAGCCCTGTCGACGCCCCCCCCGCCGCCTTCCCCAGCGCCCCCCGAGCGATCCCCACACGCTGCCGCTTGGCCGTCATTGACCCGAGGCCCCCCTGGAAAATTAATCCACGTATCACCCACTCAGCGTTGGCCCATCGCCAGAGAGGGGAGCGAGAGCAGGATGCATTATCCCGAGCTGCTCTCTCCTCTGGCAGGAGGCCAAGTACACGCGCCAATGACACCCCCGGCACTCTGGCATCGTACATCCCATCTCCCAGTCCACCGGTCGACGTCGTAAAATATATAAGGCCCCGCCATTTCCCATCTTCGATTCGGCCCTATTTCGTTTAGTCCCCCTCACCGTGACAGAGCGCGAGTCAGCATCTCAAGATCAAATGATATGAGCCAAGATGAGTGCACGAGAGTGATTAGATGTCTCGGGCCAGAGAATGATGAGATATCTCAAGCCAGAGAATGATGAGATATCTCAAGCCAGAGAATGATGAGATATCTCAAGCCAGAGAATGATGAGATGTCTCCAGCCAAAGAATGACGCGAGAGTGATCAAGTCAACCTTTGATTCCCAGGTCTTGATTCCCTTGAGATACTGAATATTTCCAGTCGCAAGAAACTTGAAATGAAGCGCGGTGACCAAATGCGCCAGTTCGTCACACCACTCATCAATCATCTGAATCTGCGGATTGAGATGAGTAACAACATTTCTGCGTGCAACCAGCCACCAACGCAATAGAAATTCAAAGCTGGCAGATCCCATCCCGTTTCATATCCACCCCATTCGCTATCGATATCAATCCAGTCCATTCATTCGCCATCTCCACCACCACGACACCCAAATGCATCCCATCACCTCAACAAGGAGGCCAGTGTCGCGCCACCCAATCCCGCGGCCGCAATCTGGGCAGACGACGTGCGGGGAAGTTCGCGACCGCCAAGGAACGGGGATATCTGCATGCGCGCTGCCAACTCTGTACACGAGAGAGTCTGCGGCTCTCGCACCCTTTCCCGTGCAGCTCAGATTTCACCCGCGCCAATGACACCGGCCTCGGGACGCCTCCCGATCACCATGCACTCCGAGGAGGAGGATGTGGACCGCTAGAGATGCCGCTGCTTCTCCCGAGAGGCGGTCGGTGGCTGACGTTCGATGTGGCGTCGCAGGGGGTTAGATGGGGAGGTCACGTGGTGTGGGGCTGATTGCTGGACACGTGAGTTGTGTAGAGGGACGGGAGCTTGCGTGATGGTATGATCAAGTGCTGATTCATGTATAAGATCATATCGTGGTGATGAGGTGTTGGAATGTGGATAAGATAAGAGGATTGGAAGAGTTGCAATGCAGACTATGATAACTACCTAAGAGCTCGCAGTGCAAGACAAGTGTAAGCTTCCTTTAAAAGAAATAAGGGTTGGTTCAGCTACGAGATTAAACTGCTAGCTTTATTTTGCTCTTTTTTGTTTACAACACGGATAAAAGATATGTTTTTCAACGTCAACGCTTTTTACTAAGAGATACGCTACTGTACAATGCTCCTGGCGTACACCATCAGTAGATGTTTGCTTGACTAAGTTCCTGCCAGAACCTGAGAACCTACGAACCTAAGACATGGACTAGACCCGATATTGGCTGTTGAAGTTCTTATATCCCACGCCCTTGACAAACGTCTGCAGCCACGGGCCCTGCGTGTGCGCCTCTGCAAGCTCCCAGAAGAGTTTCCCATGCGCCTCACCATCGACCTTGAAGATAGCCGTGCCGTCGGCCTTGCGCTCATCGACATAGTAGTACCTACAAACCGTCAGCCCCTCTCCCAACACCTCCAGAAACAACATACTTGAAACCCCGGTCTTGGTATGCCGCCGCTGCAGCCATCATCATGTGTGCCGACGCCGACTTGCCCATGCCGGCGTCCATGAAGGACGGGAGCACGGCGACGTTCAGGATGTTCCCCGTGTAGAAGAACGACCGCGCGGCGTGGGCGGGGAGCGCCGCGAAGCCGAGGGCGGCCTGTTGCGCGGCGACGAACGCGCTGGTGGTGTTAATGGTCATATCGCGGTTAAACGCAGCCAACGGGATCGCGAACGGGTCATTGGGAGGCGAAGGTATATAGGCGGCGGCTGCGAATCCTCAGCATGCATGCGGCTCCTTCATGCGAGACTTACCATTGTAGACGACGACGCTTGGGATACCCAGCTCTCTCTTGACTCGTGTAAAAGCGTGGACAACATCTTCAGGTTTGGAAAAGTCGCTTGTGATGTTCAGTTGCTCGGCCGTGCTGTCTGCCTCCTTTAGTGAGCGGGAGGCGAGGGCGACCCTGTAGCCTTTCGAGGCAAAGGTCCGCGCGACCGCCTGGCCGATGTTGGGTCCTGCGCCGAGGATGAGGATGACGGGAGACGTGCCGGGCATGATTGTGAATGTAGGAAAAAGTATTGTGAATGTAGTGAGAAGGTGTATGTGCCTTTGAGCAAGAAACTCTTGCTTGTTACATAGATGTTTACGCTGGCTAAGCGAGAAATAGGAGTTTGGGCGGTGAGAATTCTGCCGTTGGCGTTTATAATCACCATCGTAGATCGCCCGGAGCGGAGGACTCGGAGACGGAACAACTTTGATCCTCGACTCTCGTAACTCGATGATTTATAATAGCACGTATAGCCCCAAGATATTGTAAAACGAGCAACGTCGTGTAACTAGAGCCAATCGCCATTATTAATTGGCATGGGTAATTAATAATAGCATATATAAAGCGTAGAAGTATTAAGAGTCGGACTAGTCGAGTCACCCTCGAGGGCTTACCACTAAACTCCGAAAACTTGGGGTAGCCGAATGGATAATCTTAAGCCCGAACTCTGTTGATTGTAAAGTCACATAGAAGTGTGCGTTTCAACCAAGCAATAACACCACTCGTTGCTCCTACTTAAGAGCCAATGTGTCTGCCCGAGAGATACAGTTATCATCTCTTGCATCAGACTCAATCACAGAAGTGTTAAGTCTCCCATCTCCATTTACTATTCCAGCATTCAAGCCCACGCCAACCAGTCCAGCAACATGTCTACCAAACCGATCACTCTCTGGGCCCACGACAGCGGCCCCAACGCCTGGAAGGTGGCCATCATCCTCGAGGAGCTCAACGTCCCTTACACCGTCAAGTTCATCGAGTTCCCGGACATGAAGAAGGAAGCGTACGAATCGATCAACCCCAACGGCCGCGTGCCCGCCATTGAAGACCCGAACACGGGCACCACGCTGTGGGAGTCGGGCGCCATCATCGAATATCTGACCGAGACCTACGACCAGCAGCACAACCTCAGCTTCGCCCCCAGCTCGCGAGAGTCCTACCAAGCGCGGCAGTGGCTGTTCTACCAGGTCTCGGGCCAGGGCCCGTACTTCGGGCAGGCCGTGTGGTTCTCCCTCTACCACCCCGAGAAGCTGGCCAGCGCCGTCGACCGCTACGTCAACGAGATCCGGCGCGTGTCCGGCGTCCTCGACCGCGTCCTGCAGGACAGGGAGTTCCTCGTCGGCGGCAGGTTCAGCTACGCCGATGCGGCCTTCTTCATGGGGTATAGCATCATGTTCCTCTTCGCCGACAAGGTCAACCTCGAGACGGACTTTCCCTCCCTCCACGCCTGGTTGGAGCGCAGCAAGGCTCGTCCGGCCATTGCAAAGATCCTAAAGGACCGGGAGGCGGCTATGGTGGCCAAGTAAAGCGTGTTCCGATTCGAAGGAATTTGTCTGGCAAGATGTAATCTGCTGCTGGGACTGAGATGGAGTATCAATAAATCAATCTCCATCGTGTCGAAAGGATTATGTGCAGGACGTTGTGGGGCTTAAAAGTTCAATATCTCCATCTTTATTAGATCCTTACCCTATGTAGCTGCCTATACTACCGCTATGCAGAGAACTCTATATACAATTCAAGGCTCATGAATCTTCCAATCCTATTTCATAATTAAGTGAAATGACCAATGAAATTCACACAACCAAGGGAAACAATCTTGAAATCCCCCGACCGGAGATCTACGGCCCATTCTCGTGTGTTATCATTGCATACCAGTACTACGTCGAGGAATTACCATTTAAACGCAACCAGTTTGAGGTGTAGTCGGTAAAACAGAGACGACTCGCAATTGGAGCATTATATATGCCACAAGAATCTTGAGCGGCGGCGTATAGGGAAGCGAATTGGATCCTTTGTGAGGCAACGATGCAAATTCAGATAAAGCTTCGGCTGTTAACTCATCCTATGTCACGAGACATGAAGGAGCGTTCAGCACAGGGGTAACTATCAAGGTATATAGCCTAGCTTTCTACTCGAATACATCAGGCTTGCATACACTTTGTTTCCCTTGCATCCTGGCAACCGATCAATTCATCTTCCATTAACGTCTCGAGTCATCATCTAACTTTCTTAGATCTTGCTCTCTTCCTTACCCTAAATCACCCTCGCCTCCGCTTTCTTCGCCTCTTCCATCTTCCGCTTCAGCACATCAAACCTCTCCAACGCATCCTCCCTCCACACCTGACTCCGCCGATACTTCCCCTCCTCTACAATCGGAACACCCCTCTCTTTCTCACCAGTCAAATCAACCCAATTCATCTTTGTTGATGTAAAAATGTGAATATCCGGTTTGACCGTCTTTTTGCTCCCATCATCTAGCGTTCCCGCCCTCACAAATGTCGTCCATGTCCCATCCCCACTATAATCGCTGTAGAGCACGACGTAGCAGTTTGGGCATCGAGCGATCATCTGGCCGCCACCAGAGGCTGAGGGTGTGTTGATGAGGACAGGTTGAGTCTCCGAGGTGATGCGGAAATTTGATGTCTCGATGATGGCGTTTAGGGCGAAGGCGGTACCGGTTTCGCGCTGGCACCACGTGCAGTGGCAGCAGTTTGTGCAGAGGAAGGGGGCGAGAACTTCGTACCTGATGGTCTTGCATGTGCAGTAGCCCTTGAGTGGCGTGAAGGTTTCGGCGCCATTGCGTTGCAATAGTTGGATAAGCTGGGAAGGAGTTGCGAAGAGGAATGGAGCGTTGATGCTCTCGACGGCTCCAGGCGAGATTGTACGGTATGTACCCGTACGTCTGAGAACGTGTAGGACCGAGTGGGATAAAACAATATTTGTACCACTATAACCCTCGAAGTGAAGCTTTCTCATCAAAACGAGACAAGACAACCCCGCTCAGATCACTTTGAAGGTGGGGCTGGCGGGTTATTTCCATCTCTTTCCATCAGAAACCAAAACCCTTGATAGCAAATCTCGTTCCTTCTCTTCTCCCCCCATTTCAAACCACCGCCCAAACATCCATCTCAAGGAAAAGAGCTCATAACATCCACCCCACTAACCACCATCAATTTCGTTTGCCTATTACCCATCATACCCAAACCCGGATACTCCCTATAGATCCCACGATTCCAACTCCCGGGAAAAACATACTTCTCGAAGAAATCCTCTTGTGATTTTCCGTCATTAATAGTCCTAGTATATGCGATTAGAGAAGACATCGTCGACGTGACAAGACCTATGAAAAACGTCGAGCGGATGAGGGTTTCGTACTCGACTATGGCTTTCTGATCGAAGTCTAGCTTTTCAACCGCGGCTAGTAATGAGGCGTTGGCATGGGTTCTGTCTCGAAGAAGGCTCGATTTATCGACGACGTTGAAGCCGAGCGGGATTAGGTCTTGGCTGAATTCGTTGATGGCTTCTTGATCGCCGCACTATTTCGAAAAAGTTGGATTGAGCTTGAATTTGACCGCAAGATGTGTTTCCAAGAAAGCGACGGGTTGGAAACTTACGCTTATATAAACAGTCCTGAGACCATACTCCTCACTGATCTGCAGAAGCTCCCTGGTATAATGCCGCATCTGGTCAACCGCCGATCCAAATTCCTTTGGCCAATCACTCTCTGCGCGGAAATGAACGCCAATATATTTCCCATCTCGGAGAATCGGGCTTTCAGAGACCTGCAGGCTCAGATCCAACAGGTCCTGGCTGAAAATGATGGTTTTGAAGAGCGCCTTTCGAATATTGCCGAGCTCGGCAGACATGTTGTAGTTCCACGCAATCAATGTATCCCCATAACTTACCACGGCCGAGTTCTCCCTACTGATGTCGGTCCGGTTCAAACCTGCTATCTCCATCGCCGTCTCGATGAAGGGTCGGAAGCTGCCTTTGGAATAAGAAGCTTGTGCCCATCCTCGCTCACGCGTTAGGATTACATGTTTGATTCCGCTTCTATCGTCACACAAGCGGACGCTGAGCTGAGGACAGTTCCTAGCTAGCGATTTCTGCAGGTATTCCATGTTCCAGAACCTATCTGCGCAAGAAGTGTGAGAGTTTGTGTTGGCCAGGTTGTCTTCACTTCTCCAGGTTACAGAAGGAATGACGACGCCTGCACCAGCGTCGATTGCTAGTCGCAAACAGGTCTGGATTCGATTCCTGGCGTTGTTGAGACCACCACAGGCAGATGTTTTCTTTTCGCCGCAGTAGGTATGGCAGTGGAGCCATAGTCCTTCTGTCCATTTTGTTTCTCTGCACAGTTTTTGTAGTGGCCGAAAAGTTTCTTCCTCTTTCGACTCATCTCCCTCCACCTTTGGGGTTTGTGGGATTCCTAGCCCAGTAGGATATACAGAAACGCGATTGATATATCTTTCAGATATTTTGGAGAATCTCGCAGTATAGTATATGATTGAGATGAGTAGCAAAGCTCCGAGACTAAAGAGTGTTCCCCTTGGGTTGAGCATTTTGGCTCCATTGACTTTTGTTATGTTAGTGAAGCGGGGATAGAGCTAAGTCCCGAGAGAAATACCCAATCATGATCCTGGATCCAACAAGAGTTGATACCATGTGTTCAATAGCAGCATTGATATTAGAAACACCTGTTGCGCGTATGCTCTACATGTACAGAGCATCCGCCCTCCTCCGTACATATTTTTTTTTTCTGAAAAGAAAGTGCTGGCTCAAGATGACAACGCCAGAAGCATCGGCAGGGTTGTCGAAATCAATATTGTCATCAGGTCATGGTATCGGTTCCTCCCCCTCTTACGCTCAGCCAACTGCCGATTAACCGCCCCCTCTTACCATCGACCATTCTTATCAGTAGGCCAATCAGGGAATGAAGAGCAAAGGCTTCGCATAAAATACGCAATGCTCAACACGCGGAGTTCCCAACTCCGGGATACAGCATTAGATTTAATCTTCTCGATACGAACTACCACACCTTTTTACGCTGCGGGCATTTAAGCCTAAATACCCACCAACAAACCAAACGAATGGAGAGCAATGAATTTCCCGAGAGACATATGATGCATAACAAAATCCAGATCCAGATCCAGATTCAAGATCGCTTGAACACTATCCAACCCGTCCTCGCTTGTTCAAGGGGTCGAGGGTGTTCACGTGACCGCTGCATTTCCCTTTCTACCTGGGAAGGTTTGCGCCTTGTCCAAAACTTCCAAACATGGAAAGGACAACTACAAGAGAGCCGTTTGTGTCTTTCTATATCATTAAGCAAGTCAAGATGCTTGACTTGTTACTACAAAAGTACGGGATAATGTTACTAAACAAAGCAGTAATTAACACTAACTTACCGCATCTGAAGCGGGTTTGAAAAAGTGTCGTCTGAGATGAGCTATATAATCTCAGACAACTGTTGATTCTAAGATAAGAAACAGAAATAAAAATACAAACCTTCGGGAAAAAGGACAAATGAAAACTTTGTATTACATTCTCGTGCGGTATGCAAGGGTTCTAGTCTTCGGGCCGCTATCCGCGCCGCCATTGCTACCCCAAAGCAGGAAGAAGCTAAAATTGTCAGTCCAGAAAGACTAAATTATATCGTTCTGCTAAATCCGATATCTTATAGGCAATATGGAGGGCCTAGAACCTGTAGAATTGATTTCAAGAAAGGCATTTCAGGAGAGACTGAAGCGAACGTTGAGCAGAGGGGATGCCTAGCGAAGAAAATCAGTATGGAGAAACAAAGGGCAAATGCAACAATGAGAAAGATAGGCCTGCAGTCAGATTCGATGATGTTGACAGGTAGTTGAGGGAACACAATCTGATCAGATTATGTTCCAGGAAATGTTGGCTAGCGTGGCCTAGGAGCCCTCAGACATCCATGTCTCAGATACGTATCACGTGCAGGTCGTATATGCTGGATCTTGCCCAAACTTCATTCTGTACCGTTGACAATATATTCTGAGTTCCTTCAAGTTTAATTTTGTGTCTTAAGACATATCGCTTGCGTATCTAGGTAGTTAGTAGCCCCTGCTCTGGCATCACGTGCTATGCAGCCCTCACCAACAGCTGGAAGGGATTTTCGCGCTGATGTCACGTGGAGATCATGCTAATCCTTCCTGAATCTCGCTTCATGCTAACTTCACACTACAGTAGAACTTGGATATATCGGATCAAAAAATCAGCCACTTTACCTCTGATATATCCAGGTTTCCGAACAATCCAGGTTGCTTATATAATTATATTGCTTATATAATATTAACTAGGCTTAAAAAATCTATCTAAACTGCTCTGAGCAAGACCTTTTTGATGTTTATGAATAACTTCTTTTTTATATTGACGCAAAATTAATAAGAAATCGATTTTAGAAAGGTTATTCTCTTCTTCGAACTAACAAAGAGTCTCTAAAGCAGCAACTGCTGATTAAGAAGTTACTAGTAGCTGTAGCTCTTGTAGCTCTTCTTTTTTCTTCTTCTCAAAATCAGCTTCTTGCTGTGTGTTTTCAGCAACAATATCATCAATAAGAGTGTTAATATCCTTAGAATCGATAATTTCTTCGCTTCATGTCTCAGAATAAGGTAAGATATAGGTGCGTAAATCAAAGATTTCTAGGATAAGACTACGAGCTTGCAACTTTAATAAAGTTATATGCATTATACTAATATCGCTTTTTAATTCGGTCTACAAATCAAAGTTAACAGCAAAGTAAACACTATAGTTAATTGCCTGAGAACGCCGCTAACATAACTAAATTGTAGCTGCTTGAACACTGTCTTCTTAAGCTTTTATTTCTTATTAAACAGCTCGTAGAACGTTTATCTCTTTAGAAAAGTTCTTACTTTCGTCGAAAGTTTTTGCTATAAATAGCACGTACTGCTTTCGTACGTGCGTTTTCTAATTTTGAATAATTTCTTAATTAAGCAGCTAATATATAGAAGTTGCGTTTGAAGAAAGCTACATAACTTTCGTTGCTTTTAATATATTAGCTTTTTCTAGCTGTTCGACTGCAAGTTCGTGTGCAGAGAAGTTATCTATTAAAAAAAAAGCTTTCTTATTAGCAGCAGCTATTCGAGCGTCAAACTACTGCAAATAGTTCTTTATAATCTAGTAAGTTATCTACGCAGTCTTATTCGAACGCTATACTGCACTAATATTATTAAAAGAAGTTATATTCTTTGCTCGAAAGCAATGCGGTTGCTTTGCAGTTTCGATATACTAACAAAGAAGCTTCTTAGATCTAGTAGCGTTGCAACAGAAGTTAATAGTAATTCGAGCCTTTTGCTTCTTTGTTTCTGCAGCAGCAGAAGAAGATAGAGAACGATCAGGCTTTAATTTCTAATAATAAGCTAATTTGTCTATATTGTATGTGTTTTCAGGCTTATAATCTTGTACAGCTTGCTTAATATTCTTTATTATTTTTTTGTTTTCTTCATTAACCTGAGCAGATGCTTCTTCGCCGTGCTAGTGTGATAAGCAGGATATCACGTGAATGGAATGTCATGCGTGGACAGCTCGGGCATAAGAACCTTATTTCCGAAGTGTGGAGAATAAGGGGTACATTCAGAGTCTATTCGGACTAGGGCCAGAGAGAAGTTTACTGTAGATAAGGCACACCTTACTCTTGT